>JBBPBX010012983.1:22653-53174 GCA_038048925.1 Garcialebias charrua
GCCACATTTCTCTCACTTAAAACTTTTCTTTGCATGATTAGGATGTAAATGAAGTCATAAACTCTGTCAGGCAGACAGATGTAGAGGATAGGAGAGGTGGCACGTGAACGAGGCAGGATGAGGATGATTTGCAGAGAAATGAGGGCAATGCTTTAATGTTTGTTTTCAGACTCACATTGATGATGACGAAGGTGATAATGATGACTATGATGATAATGGTGGTGGGGAGTGGGTTAGAGGAGTCACATAAAGGTGCTGCAGTATGACCAGTAAGTTCAACTTCTTGGAGATTACACGTCATGTGATTAGTAACACGTGTGTGTTCAATGTTTTTGATGATGCATTATGACCGTGAGAGAACCCATGGCAGTGTGTGTGTGTGTGTGTGTGTGTGTGGTGTGTGTGTCTGTGTGCAATGTGTGTTTTCCTACCAGTCCATCTGTTGTTCTTAATCAGAGGAAGAGCAGATGAGTTCTGTCACCTGGAGACTGGCTCAGGGAGGTCCAATTAAAACACACACACAACCGGCTGAACACACAACCGCCTCTGTAACTACAGCCAGTTGACTAAAATAACCCCCAACATTAACAACATATTTTATCATCATTAGAGCCCGTGTGGATTCTCACTCACAGCCTAACAAACATGTGGACCAAAAAATAAATAAATAAATAATGCTCACAGGATAAGCAAGCATGAGATTTTTCAGAGCACAACACATTTTTTCACGCATCATATCTGACATCTTTTAAATTTGGCTTTTTTTAAAACACCTCAAGTGTTTTATTCAAAGCAACAGGATGACAAAGTTTTTGGATGAGACTGAGGACGTGAGAGCAACGATGAAAGATAAAAGTGGAAACATTTTGCCACAACACAGACGAGTGTGCACTGAAGGCAGAGCATACAAACATTTAGGTTTTTTTTCCATCCATCCATCTATCCATCCATCCATCCATCCATCCATCCATCTATCTATCTACTGTATCTATCTATCTATCTATCTATCTATCTATCTATCTATCTATCTATCTATCTATCTATCTATCTATCTATCTATCTATCTATCTATCTATCTATCTATCTATCTATCTATCTATCTATCTATCTATCTATCTATCTATCTATCTATCTATATCTATCTATCTATCTATCTATCTATCTATCTATCTATCTATCTATCTATCTATCTATCTATCTATCTATCTATCTATCTATCTATCTATCTATCTATCTATCTATCTATCTATCTATCTATCTATCTATCTATCTATCTATCTATCTATCTATCTATCTATCTATCTATCTATCTATCTATCTATCTATCATCTATCTATCTATCTATCTATCTATCTATCTATCTATCTATCTATCTATCTATCCATCTATCATCTATCTATCTATCTATCTATCTATCTATCTATCTATCTATCTATCTATCTATCTATCTATCTATCTATCTATCTATCTATCTATCTATCTATCTATCTATCTATCTATCTATCTATCTATCTATCTATCTATCTATCTATCTATCATCATCATCCATCTATCTATCTATCTATCTATCTATCTATCTATCTATCTATCATCTATCTATCATCTATCTATCATCTATCTCCATCTATCATCCATCTATCCATCCATCCATCCATCCATCCATCTATCTATCTATCTATCTATCTCTATCTATCTATCTATCTATCTATCTATCTATCTATCTATCTATCTATCTATCTATCTATCTATCTATCTATCTATCTATCTATCTATCTATTATCTATCTATCTATCTATCTATCTATCTATCTATCTATCTATCTATCTATCTATCTATCTATCTATCTATCTATCTATCTATCTATCTATCTATCTATCTATCTATCTATCTATCTATCTATCTATCTATCTATCTATCTATCTATCTATCTATCTATCTATCTATCTATCTATCTATCTATCTATCTATCTATCTATCTATCTATCTATCTATCTATCTATCTATCTATCTATCTATCTATCTATCTATCTATCTATCTATCTATCTATCTATCTATCTATCTATCTATCTATCTATCTATCTATCTATCTATCTATCTATCTATATCTATTCTATCTATCTATCTATCCATCCATCCATCCATGTCTGTCTGCAGAGTTGCACTTTATTTTTTCATTACAATTGTTATGATCACCGGTGTCAGTTATTCAAACTAGCCACTCTAGCTAAGCTGCGTCATCAAACACTCTCAGTAAGTTTTAGTTATCCAGCTAATACCTGGTGTGATAGTAGTTGAGAGCTATCCCCAGGTTAGAGGTCATTATTCAAAGGTTTACCAGTAAACATTCAGAGTCACAGCTGTCTCTGTGTTAGCAAAATATCTTATGAACTACTCCACAAAATTTGAATGAAATGTTTAGAAGAAAATAAAAATCGCATATGCATTTACAANTGCAAAATATCACATCATGCTGATGCTGATCTGTTTTCTTGTTGCTGTGTTCATCTGTGACCATCTGCTCATACAGACTCATGTTCGTGCTGCTGTTTATAATGATGTTTTTCCACTACATTAGGGCTTAGTGTATTACTAGTTGATGTTTCTCTTAGTTAATTCTAGATGTTATTACTGTTTTTCTCTTGCATTTGTTGTTGGATGTAACTGGGACCCCGTGTACATAATCTCGTTTTCATCACATGTACCACATGCGGTGCAAATGACAATAAAGACTCTCTGATTCTGACTCTCAGAATGTCATGATCTCAGCTCTCTGCCAATGCTGTTCTCAGTCACCTGCAAGCACTCTTGGCCATGCCCACTTCTCCATTCTGCACCTTGAACAGCTGATCAGCTGTTCAGCTGCAGCAGGAAGTTTATCCTGCAGCAGTAAAGGCTGCACAAAGCTGCAGGAGGAAGCTTTTTCTGCAGCTCTGGGCTGCACAAATGTGCAGCAGATGCTAAATAATTTAAAATAATTCATTTAAAATAAAAATTCCTGACGATCGTGCGGCTCATCCATCAATCAGCCAATTGTGTGTCATGGTCAATCTTATTTTGAAAAACTGCGATAGAGCGAGTCCGCTATAAACGAAATGTGAAGTAGCGAGGGACTATACACTTTCTTTTTTTACACTTGATATTTTTGCTATTTTGGGGTGTAACTGGGACCTTGAGTACACAATTTCACTCCACCTCATGTACCACATGTCATGCAAATGACAACAAAGAACCTTGAACCTTGTCTGTTTGCAAAATGTCTCATTAACCACTGGAGAGATTGAAATGAAACTATTAGAACATAATTATTAGATGTACTAGTACATCTACAACTGATTCACTTTTGGAGTCAACCTCATTTCAGATGGCCGCCACAACTAATCAACCTTGGCAAACACAAAAAATGCCAAAGCTCAGTTAATTTTACAGATATTGAGCGAAAACTTAATGTTCTTGACACATTCTCTAAGCACTAACAGATCGTGCATGCTCTTTCTTTAAAACTCTAGCATTTACTGTAAGCACGTGCACGACATGCATTTCCTCAAGAAATATCAAGTTTTAGTTAAGCGTTTCTGTTCTAAAAGGTTGTTCGGGGTGACATTTGTAAGAAACAGCAACTTGGTGAAACAAAATGGTTGATAAGGAGCATCAAAAGTCATACTGTATTTCTCTCCTTTCATCCCTCTGTCTCTCTGTTTGCTTCTCATTTGGTCTTTTGTGAAGGTGAGCTTTAGTTCTGTCGCAGTAACGCTAAATATTGCTGAGCAGCTCTTCTCATCAGGCTTACACACACACATACACAGATGGGTGCACACACACATGCACACTTGCAGACACATGCAGAAATGCTGGGCTAGGGGAGAAATGTGGCCTGTTTCTGTGCAGTTTTTGATGACTCTCGTTGTACTGGTGAAACAGAATGCAGCTACATTAGCACAGGATAGAGTGTCCCAAAACTTGAGAGGAGACCAAAAAAAGCAGAAGACAGATTTTTATTACCTCCGTTTTCAGAGTTGAAGTTTTCTTTCAGGAGTTAAAATAAATCAGTCAAATTAAATGTCTAAGATTTCTTTGAGGAATGTGCATTGCTTGTTCTCCATTATGCAAATGGTTTAAATAAAGATCATCCTAAATAAAATAAAAATAGTTTTTGTCTTTTGGCTCAAATCTTTAAAATACTGTTGCCCACAATTGCAAACAATTTTGCAAGATATTGCTCCATCGGATAGCACTTAAGTTGTACTTTGGATATGACTCTCAGCTACTACCACACAGAATTTTAGGTCAATTTGTGATGGGCTTGACGAGTGTGGAGCTGCTCAACACCACCACAGTCACATGCAGCATGACTGTTGGAATGTGGATTGACATAATGTCAGAACAAACCAAGGACCTTATTCTATGGTTGCCCCGTGAAACAATTAAAAGCAACATGTTTTGCAGAACGCTAAAAACTTGGACTCCAGAAGTGAATCATACATGCAAATAACACTGTGAAATATTTATTGGCTGTTTCTCCCTCTGGAATAATGTTTATTTCAGATGCTTATGGTGGTAAATGCAGTGACAGGTATATAACACAGAACTATGGGTTTCTGGACTATCTGCGTGCTGGAGATGAGGTGATGGGTGATCGTGGTTTCACAGTGAGGGACCTGCTGCAAGAGCTATGGTGTCAATGTAATCATTCCAGCATTCACACGCAAAGGATGCCAGCTTATTTCAAGTGAGAAGACATTAAATGTAAACATTTTTCTCAAACATGTACAGTACTGGTGTACTTGCTGTAAACGTAACACAACTCTTAACATGTTTTTTTAAAGGATGCAATGTTAACTATATTACATTAGAAAAGTATTTGCTAAAATGATTCATTTGTTATGTACAATAGTTGACTGTTAACCTTCTTACAAGGTTAGTTTTTTGTGTGCACTATATCAGTTAATTTTGGATTAAACTACTGTTTCTATCTAAATGTCACTTTTTTCATTATCAGGTTTTTAAAGATCGTTTCTGTCTATTTCATTATTTGTTTTCGTTTATTGTATTTTTTAGAGATCCAGGTATTTTGGGCAGAGATTAATTTTCTTTGCAATAAACTACTGTTTCTATCTAAAATGTCACATTTTTCATTATCAAGTTTTTAAAGATTGTTTCCTGTCTATTTCGTTATTTGTTTTCATTTACTGTATTTCATTAAAAGTTCTCAAGGTGCTTCATTTGTGAAGGTGCTTCATTTGTGAATCAGTAAAGTCTTTATCAAAAGAAATGTCAAGCTCCAGGAGCTCAGTTGGTGTCCAGATAAACATCCTGCAGCTCAAAAGTCCAAAGCACATCATTGTTAGCTGGACCTGGAGAGATGTGGATTTTTAATGCTTAGACTGGACTCTGTGTTTGCCTTAAGGTAAATAAGATTGTGTCCCACCTCTCTTAACATAACAGGACCAACCTTTTTAATGTGAAGATACTAATAAGCTTCAGAGCTTTTCAGATTGCTCATCGCTTCGCCATCTGAAGCAACTGTCAACAAAGTAGCTAAGTATGCTAGTAGCTAAACATGCTAGTGTACGTTATTTTCGGCCACTTCTTCAAGTCGTCCTCCCACCCCTCAACAGCTGTAGGTAGCGGTAAAACAATATCTCCACATTTGAGTTGTGATCGTTTGTGTTCCCACATATTTTATGACCTAAAACCTCTGACGAAAACCAGTTAGCGCGTTGCTAGCGTGTAAAAAAAGTGCCGGTTCTGACTTTCGGCGGAAGTCGTACACATAATTCGCGCAAGGCATCATGGGGGCTAGGAATAAGGTGGATAAGTATATTAACGCGGTTTATTTTTCGTGCGGTCGATCCTTGGAGTTTTTAAATGGCACAGAGCAGACGGGTGCAGGAGAGGGGACATCTCAACAACCGGACAATGCTAAACAAAGTACCGTAAGTACAGTGTAATGTTAGCATTTTTAATTAGCCTGTGAATAAAAATTATTAGCGCTATTGGTTACCTCATTTTGATTTTTGAGACCGATCTTTTTTAATTTCAGCAGAACAACCTGGCCCATCATATAAATTTTTCAAAGAGTACCGAAGCTCCAAGTCCAAAGAGCGTCAGGATTTTAACTACGGTCCGAGAGGAAAACACGTGCAGGTAAGAAGCTGTACAGGTAACAGTGCTGACCTGACTCGCTGACTGTGAAACTGTAGTGGCACAAATTAGACCATAGAGAAACACATACCGTATGTATGTATCGTGTTTATTTTTTTTACCTCTTATACGTTAAATTGCTCTCATCTTTGTCATAGATAAACATTGGATTGATGGTGCCAAGTGGGACTGGTTTAAAACCTCTAAGGGAAAATGGTCCTGTTATTTGTAGACCCAGAGGTAGGAGCACCCGAGATACTGCAACAAGGTGTCCAGAAAATGAGAAGGTTTAACAAGGACATACAAGAAGGACCGTACATCCTGTTGTATCCAGACTGCTCAGAGGTGGTCACTGTGCCTGGATCAGAAAGACCATTCAAACTGGCTCATTATAAAAGGGAACCAGGAAGGCAATATTCCAGAATTACATTGTTTATTTGCCGTAAAACACATTTTAAATGAGGTGAGTGGATGTAAACATTAAATAAAGTATTTTAACTTGTTTCAATCTACTGAAAGATGCATCCACAGTATCTATATGATCAGTTGTTTATTTTTACAGAAGTGGATGATATTTCAGATTCCTATCCTGAAATTGTCATCACATCAAGGAGCATGGCTGAGTTCAATCAAGCAGACACAGTGGTATATCAAACATTCACAAAACATACATTTTTTTATTTTTGGGGGTGGAGGGGGGTGGATTACTGCACTTGTAATTAACTTTTTGTGTTGAATTTTGTTCAGTATTTTGTGCAGACAGTTTCAATTGAAATAACAGAAGGATTTTTTTTATATATGTTTGAGACAAGAAAGTTCATATATGTTTGAGACTTAATAATACCTTACTAACTAAAGTAACTTAAACAAAATTAACTCTTGTTGTTTATTTTAGTTTGTAACTTATCAAATATGAAACCAAAGCAGTTTGCCAGGGCTAAATGTTTTTAGTTTATTTTAGAGAGAGAGAGAAAAAGATCATCATTCCGCTGCAGACGAGGGAGGGATGGGGGCGACGTGAAGAAGTGCCTGTGCAGATTACTTCTACTAGCATATTTAGCTTTATACCAGCACATTACGGTGAAGCAATGAATAACCCGAAAACAACCTGAAAAGCTCTGAGGTTTAGTATCTACACAGTACTAACGTTGGGCACGTTTTATTAAAAGAGGTGGAACACAATCTTATTTATCTTAAATTAGCACAGACAGATACCCTGATGCATGCTCAATAATCCAGGTAGAAAAATTTAAAAAAGCTAAGTGTGGTCCTCTGGACATTCAAAAAACAAAACAGAGCAACAAAAAACAACAACTGTACAAACGTTTCTACAGTATTTTTTTTTTTCTTGCTTTTTATTTTTTGGAATGTCCAGAGGACCAGACTTAGCTTTTTTAGATAGCAGAGACAGAGCTCAGCCAAAGGCTTAAAGTCCTCCATCACCGAGCCTGGCTGTTAGTTTAAACATCAGGTGTAATACAGGACAGGTCATGCAGCTACACTGCTGCAATACTGTGGAATAAATGCTGGTACTAATTGTTTTATTTTTATTAGTTACTTTAATTGAGTTTTGCAATGATAGTGTGCACCTACTGTATTTAGTTTGTAGTAAGCCTGGATGGAATTTTGGACTCTGTGCAGCTCCTAGAGATTAAATGTCCTCTAAATAGCTCCATGTCATTTGCACAGTTTCGGTGTTGGCCAAATTGTGACATCAGATGCTTAGAAGATGAGAAGTACCGGTACCTCATTCTAACCAATGGGCAAAGTGGATTCTATGTCCAGGTGAGTAAATGTTGCAATTTTCAGTATATGTACTTATGTGACAGGTACTTGTAAACCTTCATTAAAACATATTGTACATTTATTCTTCCAGGTTCAGCTGACAGTGACGTGCCTGGAGCTGCAGAGCTGCACGCTGGTTATCTGACACCAACAGAACACCTGGAGTTGGACTTTTTTTTTTGACAAAGTCTTTACAGATAAACAGATGAAACACCTCCATAACTTTTACTTTTCAAACATGCTTCCAACATTGATAGATGAATGTTTTTGCAAATAAGATTCAGCTCTGCCACAAATACCTTGATCTATTTAAAATGCAGTAAGCACATAAATATTCATACACAACACATCAAGAGCACTGTATGAAGCTGCTTTGGAGAAAATACCAGTCTTAATTGTTGTTTACATTAGTTTTTAGTTTTATTTAAAAAATTAAACTCCAAGGCATAATATCACCTTCAGACATATTAACTCCATCCATCCATCCATCCATCATCTTCCTCCTGGTTTTACATCATGTCACAGGGGCAGCAGCTTGAGCAGGGAGTGTCCAGACATCTCTTTCCAGAGCAACTTCTTCCATCTCTTCTGGGTGGACTCTTACGGCCTTCACAGACCACTCCAGCATGTCCTGGGTCTTCCCTGGGGTCTCCTCCCAGTCTACATGTTAACAATTCATGTTGCAGCTATAAAAAAAGTTTGCAGTTTACAGGTGTAGTGATATAGGCCTCTGTCTTGACCTTCAAGTACACCTCTCCACATCTCTCTGAAACTCTAAGTGTTACACCTTCTTGAAGATCTTCAAGGAGACGAGTAAACACTATTTTGGTTAACAATTATTATGAATTAATGGACACTAATTAATCAGATTGAACTTTCTCTTTAATGTCTGTTAATTCAGAATTGATCAAACAGTATTTTTGTCATTTCAATGATGATTTTACTAAGCTGGTATATTTTAAATACTGTATGACAAAGTTAAGAGAACATCTCAGAATGATCATGCTTTAAACTGTCATGCTCTATGCAGAATAAGTGTTTAAAGTTGAATGAACAATCCGTCTATTTGTTTGAACTGTTTTTGGAACGAAAGAGAAGTTCTAGACATAACTTAATCTTCGGTCTCCCGTCCGTTCTAAAAACAATTCATCTGTGCTTAAACAGAGAGTGCTCTGTTTTCACACCTGCCTTTTGTTTTGTCTCCGTGCTGGGACTCAGTTCTCAGCACTCACTGAGTTTTTGAGTTCTCGGGGAGAAGGGAAGACGCACGGACGTTTTTCTCCAAGCTGATGTACGTTCCGGCCAGGCACCAAAGGCCCACGTCTTCAGCAAAGGTTCAAACAGCACGTCAGCTGTGAACCACTTCGAGTGTCACAGCTCCAAGCGGTGACACTCTTTCTGAAGTTATCTTGAACAAAACCAGAACCAGGCATCACTCTGGGAGGCCGACGCAGACTTCACGAGACCGTGGCAAGATGAAAGTGGTCGCCTGTAAAACGCAGCAGCCTGCGCGTCTGGCTTGACTAATTTACCGGAGTTGAGACAGGATCATCTTCACGAAGGTAAAAGTGTTTCATCACGGGACGGACGTCCAGCCGAAACCAAGCAGAGGGTGCCATCACTGGTTAAACATCTCAAGATAAGATTCAACCATTTCATTTCAATCTTTTATCTTTCCTCCTTAAACTCCTCCTTATGTTTATTTTCATCATGGTAAACTTTAAGTAATGTGCCAACAGAAAGGTCCAACTGTCTGTTTGTTTTAATTTGAATTCTTGTCAACGTAGTTATTAAATCAGAGCTAATATCGATACAAATGTTTATGTAATTTTTGTGATAGTTTCAATAAAAGGTCTATATTTTTGGTAGACCAACATAAATTGAAGTCTAAGTGTGAAATTACATTTCTGGCTAATCACATCGTTAGATTTGTTGATTTAATCTGAAA
The DNA here is from genome assembly GCA_038048925.1 of Garcialebias charrua. NCBI lineage: Eukaryota > Metazoa > Chordata > Actinopteri > Cyprinodontiformes > Rivulidae > Garcialebias > Garcialebias charrua. The sequence goes on from JBBPBX010012983.1 coordinate 32,529, forward strand.
AAGTTGAGACCCCGCACTTTGGCAGTTTGTGCAGATAAAAGTCTGCTCATACATGCACGTCTAAACTATAGGTAAGTCAGTAAACTGACTAATAACTCCTATATTGTTACATTTATTGGTGGCCCGTGACGGTCTTCTGAAAGATTAAATTGATAAGTTGTTTTTGTAGCTTATTTTTGTTACGGTGTTGTTGGCATTAGTTTTGCATCCTGGTTTTGGTCTTATAAGAATAGTTCTGGCTGGTGGAGTGTCCGGGAGTTGCTGATCGTGGCATTGTCTGGATTATTTTGCCGATAGAATTATTTTATATTTCACATTTCAACGTCTGTTTGAAGCTGCTGAGTGATAAATGTTTTGTCTGTGCTTGTGAGACGTTTCATTACGTGTCGCACGCTGCATGCATTGTTCATTTTGTGACCGCCGTGTCACCACTGCTTCATCTTATTACATCTGCGGTTTACTGTTTAACGTCTGTTTCACTCTTTGCTGCTCCAATTTTACCTAATCTGTTACAACGTGTTGTTTGCCGAGGTTCGGGAAAACCCACTCAGCTGGGACCGGATGTATTCTGGTTCCGTTTGACGTAAAGTCCGTTGTTGTAGACGGTTAGTGTGCTGCCTTCTTTGGGAGGCGGGGGAGTTAGCCTGGTTGTGTTTTAGCTCATTGACGGTATTTTCTGCGGTGTAAAAATACGTTTACTTTGTGAAGGAAGAGTCTAGAACCTTGGGTCGAGCTATAAGCTAACGGTACCGAGACAAGATGGCTGCTTAAAACGCTGTGATTGGTCCATTGTGTGTCGCGTTCAAGAACGTTGGTTTCTGTAGACTCTGGTTGTCGGATTCATTTTTGCACACATTTCTAACAGTTTATTTGTGTTGTTTGAGTTCTATGCGCGTGATATCGTCGAAGACTGGCTTAACCGCGGTGTTTTGCGATATTTATGACTGTTTTAGAACGTTGAAAAGACCGTTCCACGCTTTTGTTCGACTGACCGCAGGTCCGTGAACACACCGCTCGAACGGCACGTCACTAGTGGGTGGCGTTAGGTTTGGAAGACACAATTTCCCATGAACACTTGGGTTTTAGAACTACAGTTCTGTCTTCGCTGTGATTGGTCGATTACGCTGTATGTTTTGACGCATGCGCAGTGGGTGAAGCCCCGCTCCTCGTCAAATTTCACTTGCTGCTTGTCTCAGACGAGTTTCCGTGTTTGTTTGTCCATTACTGTCTTTGAAAAGACTGTTTAATCGCGGTGTTTTTGAGATTTTAGTGGGTGGACAGAGCCGGTTGCTCTGAAAAACTGCCGATCGCCATGTGACCAGGTCACGTGACACCGATTTTGCCGGTTTTATGAGGACCGACCTTATTTCTTTTAAACGCAGTTTAAAAGGTTTCACAGTTCAACCGATTTTGCTCACATGATTTCGTTTTGTGAGCCTGGGTTCTAGAGCTTATCACGTTACGCTTTAGATCTGTCTGATTGATGCTTTTCATCCGTGTTGGATGTCTGTGTGGGCTGAAAGCTACGGCTGCGCTCACTGGTGATAACAGCGCCTCTATAGCGGTCAGATAGAGAAATTACAGTCGCTGTGATAAACTCACTTCCAGCGCTGTGACCCCTGCTGGTTACATTAGAAGACGCAGTCTTCCTGTAATGTGTACATCTTAAATGTTCCTGTTTTAAACGGGAAACATTTTGAGAATATTGTACTCACAGCACACTTTAATTTGATTTTCACATATAATCAAATGTTGATGGCAGGACAGTTACACAGATTTAATACAGACATGTCTGTTGTTGATAAAATTTGACACTTTTATCATTGATTCTGTGCAAAACAAACTGTCTGTTTTTATTTTTATTTTAAACTGCAAGTTTAAAATATCACACATGAGGCTTCTTTTGTCTTGGTTTTTCACAAAAAATCTCACAACGACAGCCGTTTTTGTTTGACCTTGTCACAGGTCGACAAATTACTAAACATCACTGACTTATTTCATTTAACATCTTGGATGTTTTCTGAGCAGCTCATACACTTTGCATATTTGCAAGCTGCGATATGAGACCCACTTTATTTGATTTTTCACAGAACATCAGTACACAGATGGACGTTCAAACAGGTGAACCACCTGAGGGGGGCTCCTCTCCTATCTATCCTAGATGGATGGATGGGGGCCTTGGGATTCCTGCCCGTGCTCCCCGCATTTTGGGGGAATCTGCCTCTTCGTATGCTAATTACTTAGCTGCTAAGAACGTCCGTCAGGATAAGTGGGAAAATCCCCTGTCATTCTACGACAGGCTAATCTCGGTCTACTCCGGGGGCAAACCTGTTCCTGGATTAGAGGAAAAAGTGGAGTTTAAACGTCTTTTCATTATGAATCTTATGCCTTTTCAAATGAAATGTGTTCATTTCAAGGTTGATTGCAAAAAAGATTCCATGGAAGTGATAAGACAATATGCTGCGTCAGTTTTTGAGGCCGAAATACAACCTAGGATACCATCAGAGGGTTGTACAGGTCAAAAGGTCACATCCCACTCGCAGGAAGTAGTAGAGGTTCCCTCTCCTTCAAAGTGCGAGAGGTCACAGGTTTTTCATAATAACATACATCAGCATGGTGCTACGAGCTGTAGGAGTTCTTCTGCCCCCGCCCCTCAGGTTGAAAACCCTGAGATGAGCAGAGAACCACAAATGGTAGGTGTTCGCTCTCTAGATGAACCAAGATGGTTCAGATCGAACCAAAAGAGTTCTCACCTAGGTCTCACAGTGGGTGAACTTCGAGAGAAGTTGATGTCTGGGAACCGTGACCCTTTGAAAAGTGGTCTGTCCCGACATGTACCCACGAGAGGCGGCCCTCCTGCCCCTGCCCCTCGAACTGCACAGTTTGAGACATGCAATGAGTCACACATGCTCCAGATTATGGAAACGGCGCCTCCGCGCGAGATCGTGACTGAGGTTGTGAGTTGTTTGTCAAATGATTTGAATGTTACAGTGGTTGACCAAGCTGACACATCGTATGACGTTGTCCTTGATGATAACACAAACAACCTTGTTCCACCTGATGAAGCGACGCGCAGCACTGCCTTTTGCAGCAACTTAGTGCATACAGTTGACATCAACAACGTCAACACTGACATAAATACTGACAGCAAACAAATTGCTGAGAATCCACATCCTGAAGGTCATGAGGCAGACAGCCATCATGATGCTGACAGCGACGATGATTACACGGACAGAGTCACACGTACACAGACACGTGTGGAAAAACCTGAACGGTTTCTGTGTAACTTTATAAGAAGGGGGATAGCTAAGAGAGCTTACCTGCCACTCACATTGGAAGGGGTCCTAGAGCAAGAAGCACTCCTGGTTAGCGGCTCAGACGTGTCTGTCATGTCAGCCAAACTGTTTGAGGAGCTAAGGACCGCCGCTAACGATGTTGGCAGGCAAATACCCTTTGTGAAAGACACTTATGGTGATCAACTGGGCCTCGCAAAGACGAGAACAACCCTAATAGCCATGGTTCACATGCAGATTGGCGAGATGTCACTATACCACCCGGTATATGTGTCTGATCTTGACTCACTCCGGGCTCCATTTGTGGTTGGCCAAGATTTTATAAATCGCTTTGAAGCGATTATAAATTATGGCAATCAGACAATGTGGGCCACAGTGAGCAGTCCACTGCCATTCGTGGTACCTCCCCAAGGTCAGGACACTGACTGTCTAACAACAGGTACCGCTGAGGTCACATAGGATTCCCCAACCAAGACCACAGACCCGGTAAGTGAACCTTCAACTACAGGTGAGACAGAGGAGACTCAACAGTTGGACCAGACTCTGGCCCATCACGAGGACCTCCTCTGCGAGCTGACACCTTCAGCACTCCCTGACCACTTCCTACCACAGGTAGATGAAGGTGTGGAGATCCAAGAGTCCCACACCGATGACGCTGTACTGTCCTGTGGGACAGGTAATTCGGCATACAGCCAAGCTTTCAGTGAAGTCTTGGTTCAAGGACATCTGAGCCCACAAAGTGACAGTCTACAACACTCTGACAGTCACTTGGGCTCCATTGTTACAGATTTTGAGGACCCCTCCTTAAACAAAAGGGGGACAGACTCACACTTCCTACCACAGGTAGAGGACGGTGTAGAGATCCAAGGATCACACACCGAGAACGCTGTGCTGTCCTCTGGGACAGGTAATTCAGTTATCATCCAAGCTTTCAATGAAACCTTGGTTCAAGAGCATTTGAATCTAGAACTACTCAGAGATGACATAGTTCTTACAGACTCAAAGAGCACCTCTTCATTCATGAAGTGGGAAGACATACATCACAACGACAGAGACACGCCTGCGACGGCGCCGACAGTTGTGACACACCTGCATTACGCAGAAAGAGGTAAACGTACAGAGGTACGTTGGCCGAGACCTATAAGGTTCCTGTACAAGGTTCCCCATAAACTGCGCGAACAGCTTAAACTAAACAATGGCATCCTAACTCGTGCCCATGGACGGACGTCCACACCCGTGTGCTTGGTCCCTCATGACCACAGGGGGGTGATGTTAGGCCATGCCCATGTCAAGGACAAAGATTTCAATAACCCCACAAACGACAAAGATCTCGCAAACTCACAGACTTCATGGGAAAAGAAGGTCGTCCAAGCACAGGATAGTAAATAAGCTTAAACAGTTTAAACTATTCTAGTTGCGAAAAGAAACCGTTCCAACTAGAACTTAGAAACGCTAAGCATAAAACCCACAACAAAAACTAACCTTAACAACCGTTTAAATCTGCAGGATTTAATTGACATCGGTTATAAAGCTAAGAACTGTTTTTCTTGTGTGTGACGTTGGAATCTGACGACCAGAGTGAGTTTGACGTAGTGAAACGTTGTTTTTAGTTGCTTAATTGCTACTTTTGTGTTATTGAAGTTGTTATTGTTTTCTGAACACTCCCAGCCAAAAGAGGTTTTGATTGTTGATAAGTTGAAGACTTAAATGGATTTTAACTATGCCAACATGCTGTTCATTTTGTTAAAGATCTCAATCTTTGATGAGTCATAGTAGATTAATACTACTTAAGGTACTATAATCTACACTGATCTCCCAATCATTTAGGTAGAACCGATTCGATCGTTTCTATTCTAGATCTATTCATTTTGATGAGTCTCGCCATAGACTTCAAAATTTTTAGGGATTACCAAATCTTGCGTCGTTCGTCTAAAAGACAACAGACATTTAGACCAAACTAGTTTCATTTTTTATTTTAGTTTAACCTAAACTAAATAATGAATGGAGGAATAGTTTGAATGAAGAGGCCTTCGTTAAAGAAGCCCTCCCCATTTCTATAGGTATAGATCCCTATATCTGATTTTTACAGCATTGATCCACCCCTTAATTGGTAATTTTAGCTGATCTAATCCATGATAGCTTACATACCAGGTGCATATAGGTAAGGCTTAATGTAGAATCCCTATCATAAGCCCACCTAAAACCACATAATTGCATGACACATTGAACCAGGGTGGCACCGACTGGAAGCCATCCAGCCTGCAACCTTCGATGTGGGGACCTGCTGATCCAACGTTGGTCTTCAACCTTCATCCAAGGCCCGCCTCCTCTGCTTCAATCGAGGGATCCCCTCTACATGCTGATTAAAACCATTCTTGCTGATGAAATCAATAACCCCCATCGTTGTGGATTTACCGTTGTGGATTATAAGACTTTGTTTTCCAAGGGATCACAGACTCAGTTCTCCATGGGTTAACAGACTATGTTTTCCAAAGGATTAAAAGCTTACCGCAAAGGGATTACCTACGAACAGTATGGAATTTCCAAAAACATTATGGGAGTATATTTTTGAATTTTTTTTTTCCACTTGCTGGATTACATAGAGGTCAGAGACATTCGGTGGTATCGTTTCGTGTTGGAACTCATCCCCAAGGACAGGCGATGACTTCCAAAAAGGGGGACTGTAGTGATATAACCCTCTGGCTTGACCTTCAAGTACACCTCTCCACATCTCTCTGAAACTCTAAGTGTTACACCTTCTTGAAGATCTTCAAGGAGACGAGTAAACACTATTTTGGTTAACAATTATTATGAATTAATGGACACTAATTAATCAGATTGAACTTTCTCTTTAATGTGTGTTAATTCAGAATTGATCAAACAGTATTTTTGTCATTTCAATGATGATTTTACTAAGCTGGTATATTTTAAATATGACAAAGTTAAGAGAACATCTCAGAATGATCATGCTTTAAAACTGTCTGCTCTATGCAGAATAAGTGTTTAAAGTTGAAGGAACAATTCTCCGTCTATTTGTTTGAACTGTTTTTGGAACGAAAGAGAAGTTCTAGACATAACTTAATCTTCGGTCTCCCGTCCGTTCTAAAAACAATTCATCTGTGCTTAAACAGAGAGTGCTCTGTTTTCACACCTGCCTTTTGTTTTGTCTCCGTGCTGGGACTCAGTTCTCAGCACTCACTGGGTTTTAGAGTTCTGAGGGAGAAGGGAAGACGCACGGACGTTTTTCTCCAAGCTGATGTACGTTCCGGCCAGGCACCAAAGGCCCACGTCTTCAGCAAAGGTTCAAACAGCACGTCAGCTGTGAACCACTTCGAGTGTCACAGCTCCAAGCGGTGACACTCTTTCTGAAGTTATCTTGAACAAAACCAGAACCAGGCATCACTCTGGGAGGCCGACGCAGACTTCACGAGACCGTGGCAAGATGAAAGTGGTCGCCTGTAAAACGCAGCAGCCTGCGCGTCTGGCTTGACTAATTTACCGGAGTTGAGACAGGATCATCTTCACGAAGGTAAAAGTGTTTCATCACGGGACGGACGTCCAGCCGAAACCGAGCAGAGGGTGCTATCTCTGGTTAACATCTCAAGATAAGATTCAACCATTTCATTTCAATCTTTTATCTTTCCTCCTTAAACTCCTCCTTATGTTTATTTTCATCATGGTAAACTTTAAGTAATGTGCCAACAGAAAGGTCCAACTGTCTGTTTGTTTTAATTTGAATTCTTGTCAACGTAGTTATTAAATCAGAGCTAATATCGATACAAATGTTTTAATGTAATTCTTGTGATAGTTTCAATAAAAGGTCTATATTTTTGGTAGACCAATATAAATTGAAGTCTAAGCGTGAAATTACATTTCTTGTCTAATCACAGTAAAAACAACTTAGTATCGGAAAAAGGAAGAACTCGCTCTTTGGTGGCAGTTTGTGCAAGATTAAAGTCTGCTAAACTGCGCATCTACAATAATAGTAAATCAGTAAGTGTTTAAATACCTTACTCTACATTTATTACTATTATTAATCTATTACACAAACAACATGTGGTGCATTACCGCCACCAACTGATATGGAGTGTGGACCACATGACAAAAAATAAATAAAATAAAAAATAAAATAAAAAATACGTTTCCTTCTATATCCCAACATACAATCTACACTGTTAAAAAAAATGAAATATAGCCAGACATCCTCTAATTCCTGAGTCCTTACACAATAAAACCACAATAACCAATCTCATCGTCACACTACCAAGAGTCCTAATCAACTAATGTCCTTGAACTAATTTTTTTTCTTTTTTTTTTTCCACTGCTATCATTCTGCAGCAACAATTACTATTTGTTGGGCTGCTCTTTCTTTTGTGGTTTAGTGGCCAGTTTTTGTTCTGCTATTTCAGGTTCCATATGTCGTTCTGCACCTTTTGGTTTCCCTTGACCTTTTCCTGAGGAATCAACTGAATTTAACAGGGTATGAATATGTTCTGCTTGAATGTCCGTTATGTCCAAGAACCTACCTGCTGCTGCTACGATAGTTTGTATTTTATCACTTTTCTTTTTCATCTGCGTCGTTACATTAACTATATGACACATGAATGCCACAAACTGTTCTTTTTCTACTAACATGGACTTATTATCTACCATGCATTTGTGAGAGCAAGCTTTTTGTTCCACCAAGGGGGTCAAAGTAGGATGGTTCAGTGGTCTAATCGCATTCATTTCAGAGCATCGCTGCACATTGTTGTCCTTTCTCATTGCTGTCGGCTCTACAGTCCTAACCTTCTTCAACGCTTCTGCATAAGTAATTTTCTCCAAGGTCTTAATCTTCAATGCTTCTCTGGCCTCCTTCTGGACCAAACAACCCCCAAACGCAGCACTATGTGCACCTCCGCAATTGCAACACTGAACTTTTGAGTCTTCATCGCACTTGCCATATTCATGGGGACCGCCACACCTAGCACACCTGAGTGTACCCCTGCACTCTCTTGCCACGTGCCCCATTCTTTGACACAAGTAGCATCTGATCGGGTTGGGAATATATTCTCTGACTCTAAAGTTGATGTATCCCAATTGCACACAGGCAGGCACAGACGTTTCAAAATGCAAAATAACAGACATGGTATCTGAAACAACTCCCCCTTTTTTTGTCTTAATCCTGATTACATCCGTCACATTCCCTCCTTTAAGCTCCTGTTTGAGTTCCTCGGTACTTATATCCACAGGCACTCTAGAAATTACTCCTCTCAGCTTGATCCTGGACCCTGGGATATATGGAGTAACAACTTCCCCCATAAAAGAAGTAAGTTTTAGTATTTTCTCCAGCTGTTTTGTGGAATTTGCAAGGATGAGTACTTTTCTGTAGGGTGTGTTCCAACTATAGGGGGATCACACTCTTAAGCCTCCCTGGTAAGGTCTATTCAGGGGTTCTGGAGAGGAGGGTCCGTCGGATAGTCGAACCTCGGATTCAGGAGGAGCAGTGTGGTTTTCGTCCTGGTCGTGGAACACTGGACCAGCTCTACACCCTCAGCAGGGTCCTGGAGGGTGCGTGGGAGTTTGCCCAACCAGTTTACATGTGCTTTGTGGACTTGGAGAAGGCATTCGACCGCGTCCCTCGGGGGGTTCTGTGGGGGGTACTCCGGGAGTATGGGGTACCAGGCCCATTGATATGGGCTGTTAGGTCCCTGTACGACCGGTGTCAGAGCTTGGTCCGCATTGCCGGCAGTAAGTCAGGCTCGTTTCCGGTGAGAGTTGGACTCCGCCAAGGTTGCCCTTTGTCACCGATTCTGTTCATAACTTTTATGGACAGAATTTCTAGGCGCAGCCAAGGTGTTGAGAGGATCCGTTTTGGTGACCTTAGAATCGCTTCTCTGTTTTTTGCAGATGATGTGGTCCTACTGGCTTCATCAGTTCGTGATTTACAACTTTCACTGGAGCGGTTTGCAGCCGAGTGTGATGCGGCCGGGATGAGGATCAGTTCCTCCAAATCCGAGGCCATGGTCTTGAGCCGGAAAAGGGTAGCATGCCCTCTCCGGGTCGGGGAGGAGGTCCTGCCCCAAGTGGAGGAGTTTAAGTATCTCGGGATCTTGTTCACGAATGAGGGAAAACTGGAGCGTGAGATCGATAGGCGGATAGGTGCAGCGTCCGCAGTGAAGCGGGCGCTGTACCGGTCTGTCGTGGTGAAGAGAGAGCTGAGTCAAAAGGCAAAGCTCTCAATTTACCGATCGATCTACGTTCCCACCCTCATCTATGGTCATGAGCTTTGGGTTATGACCGAAAGAACAAGATCTCGGATACAAGCGGCTGAAATGAGTTTTCTCCGCAGGGTGGCTGGACTCTCCCTTAGAGATAGGGTGAGAAGCTCAGTCATCCGGGAGGGACTCGGAGTAGAGCCGCTGCTTCTCCACATCGAGAGGAGCCAGTTGAGGTGGCTCGGGCATCTGGTTAGGATGCCTCCTGGACGCCTCCCTGGTGAGGTGTTCCGGGCATGTCCCACCGGGAGGAGACCCAGAGGAAGACCCAGGACACGCTGGAGGGACTATGTTTCTCGGCTGGCCTGGGAACGCCTTGGGATTCCCCCGGAGGAGCTGCTCCAAGTGGCTGGGGAGAGGGAAGTCTGGGCCTCCCTACTTAGGCTGCTACCCCCGCGACCCGACCCCGGATAAGCGGAAGAAGATGGATGGATGGATGGATGAGTACTTTTCTGCTGTTTAAAATTTTGGCCAACTTTACAGCCCCGATTAACTCCTCAATTCCCTTTGTCAACTGAAGAGGGTGTGAGCAACGCCCCTCCTGCTTAAATTCAATTATTACTTTCAACATCTCATCTGGTAATGCCTCCACCTGTGTTGGATTGGCACGAATGGGAATATTCTTAGACTTTTTGTTCACTTTGACCCCATCAACACTTCCTTGTGACCAACTCCTATCTCTTGCTTTTCTTAGCTAACCCTTAATTTTAGCTGACTGCACCTTAACCCAGTCCATTTCTTCTCCACTATCTCCTTCTGAGACGGATGAATATGCCTTCGGCTCCTTCCATTCCTCTGCACCACTTCCTCCTGAGGAGGAATCCATGGAGCTGCAGTTAATGCTCAGTTCAAGTAAACCGCCAAACGTCCAGCTCCTACTTGAACAGGCTTGTAATACACTCCAAAAGTTTCCATGAAGAAACAATCCAAAACTCCAACCAGCAGCTCGTGTTTTCGCTCAGCAGCTCCCTTCATCCAAAGACTTCCTGCCTTGTCATGCACTGAGCTCACAGTTCTTCTTCCTCAACACTCGGTTTAATTACCTTTAAAGTGTCTTCAACCAGGACTTGGTTCACAAGTCCAGCATCCACACTTGATCAGCAAGCCAGATCCTGCTCCATCAAGTCTCCACACTGCTCAAAGCACTGCCTGTGAAATATAAAGGCAGGAGCTGCAGGTGAACACCTGTGCTGCTCAATTAAGCTTGATTAGGACTTGGCTGAGTTAAAAAAAAGGTGAGTTCTTCCTGAACCAGCAGGCTGCAACAAACTGCAGCAGGTTACAGAGAAAAAAAAACATACAGGAGGGTGCAGTCAGCTTAGACTTTTTAAAAACATTTTAAAACTCTGGGGTACATGACACAAGGTACATCAACATAGGTAAATTGTACATAAAAAGAATCCTTAATACACTTGAAGATAATTATATGTTTTGCATTTTTGTATTGGGTAGATCTTTTTGACTTGGTTTTTTTTATAAGTAGCTCGCATGCTGAAAAAGTGTGAGCACCCCTGGTCTAAAGGTAGAAGTAGAAGGTCTGATGCTAAACATTGTCAGTGGTTATTAGGGATGGGAATTGAGAACCGGTTGTTTTAAAGAACCGGTTCTTTGGAGTTCAATTCCATGAAATTGTAGGCTGCTTGTCTTAACGATTCAGTTTATCGGTTCTTCTGACTCGTCGTGGTGACGAATTTACGTGATGACATCATAGACATGCGCCGTATTTGTTATTCAACATGGCGTCGAGGAAGAAATGGTCCAGCGCGCGGCTCTACTTCACAAAAAAAGACGAAACCAGGGCTACTTGCAACACATGCAACGCGTCGATTACTATGAAGGGCGGAAAAACTTCTAACATGAAGCATTTGAGCACTCAGCATGCCGTTAGTTTGAAGACATGTAACATCTTTAACACGCTGCTAGGTGGTGAAGGAAGTGTAAATAACAAAGCGTCCACCTCCGTTTTAAATGTTGCAGCAGGTAACGTTAAACTCCTACAGTTTCTTTCACTTGTTACCTTTTTGCTGTACTGCTTCCACTGTATTTTATAAATCTCCCTCTCCTGTAATAACATTTAGTTGACAAGGATTGCCGGAGTCTGGCTGGCTCAGAGGCTGGTGCTACCACCAGTGTTGCTAGCACACCTTTAGCTTCTCCTTTCGGGCAGCAGCGGTGGCAGAAAACACTCAGGCAGCCGCAGTAACAACAGCAGAGGTATTTGAATTAGAAATACACTAAGAAAACACTGTGTTTTTAATGAGAGACTGATTTCAATTTCTTGCATGGTGAATTTTTTCTGAAGCTGGCAGAGATGGGAGAGACAGAGTGACGCAGAAGATGATGAAGATGATGATAACTATGTAAGTTTTGTTTTTTGTAATGAAAAATGATAAATTGCATGGATTAAAATTGAAACTTGTGAATTACAAGTTGTCGTTATGTCAATAATTTCAGATGCTTCCCGTTAAGAAGCAAAAAAAGACACCACTAGAATAAATTTTTGAGGAAGAGGACAGAAAGCTTCTGTCAGTGCAGCAGCAGCCCCCCATCTTCATAGCTCAGAGACTGGGTCGAGAAGTCCAACTGTATAGAAGCTTATCACCAATTCCAACGTTTTTTGATGATGTGTTAATGTTAATTAGGAATTCATTATTCATACAACTTATATTTTTGTTTTGGTGAAAGATCATTAAATACTGCATGCATGCACACAAATGGTTTACTATATTTTATTGCCTAACCCAATGAGAATTGATAAGAGAATTGATAAGGAATTGAATCGATAAACTATGTTGATAAAGGAATTGGAATTGCTAAATTCTTATCAATTCCCATCCCTAGTGGTTATGCTCCACAGGTTGGATGTGACATAGGGGAGAAATGTAAATTTTGGAAGGATCTGGATGAAGTCATAGAAAGTATTCCCAGAGAGGAGAGAGTGGTTGGAGCAGACCTAAATGGACATGTTGGTGAAGGAAACAGAGGGGTATGAGGAAGTGATGGGTAGGTTTGGCGTCAAGGAAATAAACATGGAAGGACAGATGGTGGTGGATTTTGCCAAGAGAATGGAAATGTCTGTAGTCAACACTTATTTCCAAAAGAGTGACCTATAAAGAGCAGAGGTAGGAGTATGCAGGTCGACATTCGTGGACAAGGAAACCTGAAGGAAATTGGGGACTGTAAGGTTGTGACAGAGGAGAGCGTGGCCAAACAGCATCGGATGTTCCCTTTATCAGTCAGGTCACTCTGCAACACTATTGGTATGGGAATTGCGCCCCCACGCGATTACCTGAAGGAATACATTCACGCCTTTACGGCAGTGGGCGTCAGCGTCACCCCAAAGGCCCTGCCCTCCAGGTATTTAAGACGCGGGCGCCCATCCAAACGGTCTCTTTTTGCCCTTCATCTCGCTAAAACCTGAACTGCGTGGGACTTCTCTGTTGTCACATTACTCGACCAGAGGTGAGCTTGCTCCCTACGCTGAGTGTACAGAGAAATTTCCTGCGTGTTGCTGGGCTGGCGAAAGCTAGTCCAGCATCTTCTACCTAACTTCAAAGCTTTTTTCTTCTCTTTTCGCAGCTGCTTCGCTCGGTGGCGTTAACTGCGTCACACCGCTACCCTGCTAACGAGTAGCAGGCTAGCCTGCGAAAGCGACGCGACAGAGAGGACTTCTTCGAACAAAAGAAAAGATTGATGCTTCTCGGACATGGCCCGCGAGAAGAGAAAATGGAAGACCAAGATTCCAAAGAAAACCAACAGGCCAGCGAGCCCTTGCTCGCGCCCCTGCCCCAGCGGTTGCGGCTACTCCTTGTCGGTGATGGACACCCACAAGGCCTGTCCTGTCTGCCTGGGAATTCTGCACGCGAGAACAGCGCTGGGATCCCCCGACTCCTGCCCACACTGCAGCCAGATGCCGACGGTCGTGAGAAAGCGCCACATGGACGCCGTGGCTAAAGCAATGGGTGGCGCCGCGGCGGAAAAGGCCACGGGCCCCACAGAACCGCTCGCTCCTGAACCGGAGCTCGAGAACATGGACCTGGAATGCAGCGGTCAGGTCGGAGGAGGAAATGGTTTGGACACGTCGGCCCCTGTCCGGGACTCGGCGCCTGAAGCATCTAACCTAGATGGCGAGTACGGTTACGAGGGGGAAGGTGAGGACCTCTCCCACAACCTGGCGCCAGCACTGCTGGAGATGGACGCCTCGGTCCCCGCTCTATTCGACTTGTGTCACAAGGCAGCGGATGCGTTGCAGGTCGCGTGGCCAGACCCCACGCCTCGCCAACAGGTCACGAGGCTGACGGGGATTTATTTCTGCGCGAAACAGCAGCCGACGACAAGGCAGAGAATGCCCATTTTTCCGGATTTCCTCATGGAGCTTACGCACGCCTGGGTTGAACCCAGGGCTCCCATGCTGCTACCGCTCTCTCGGTTCCTGGGAGTCGCCGGGATGGAGGCAGCAGGACTCGCCAGTGCCCCACAAATAGAGGACATGCTAGCGTCTCACCTAGCCCCCGCAACAACAGCCTCTGACTTTGTGCTCCGTATGATGGCGACTATAGCCAACACACAGGGCAGATCTATGGCTGAAATGGTCGTCGCCCAACGCCACCTGTGGATGACTTTGACGGACCTCCTGGAAGACCAGAGGTCCCTCTTTCTGCACCACCGGATCGAACCGACGGGATTCTTCGGGGACGCTCTGGAGCGCATCCAGAACAAGCTGGAGCAGAGACGGAAGCAGGTTGAAGCCCTACGTGAGGAGTTGCCAAGAAAGGGTTTTGCCCCCCCCCAGAGATGCCAAGCATCGCACCCCGCAGAAGAGACCTGCCTGCGACGGGGAGCACGTCCTTCGCCAGGCGGCCCAGCCGAGGACCTCCTCGGTAAACCCAGGCGGGAAGCAGATCCGAGCCTGATGAAACGGGACAACATCACAGTTTTGCAGGTTTGCCCGCCCAAGTGGTACGGGAACTGAGTATTTTGAACCCAGACTTTATTTGTAAAACATTACAAGGAGCTGGTGATATTTGTGTGTGCACAAAACATGATTTCCCTGCTGTGTGTGAAATAAAAACAAACACTTGTTCATCCGTACACAAAAATAAAAGTACCAAAGCACAGTCTGCCCTGGTTCTTGACTCAAATTCCTCCATTGTAAAACACAAATGGCTAGGTCAGACAATGAGCTGCAGTTGGATGCACAAGAGGTGCAACACAGTTGGCCCTTTTATATACTGAAGCTCAGTGAAGTGCACTTGGAGACCGTTTGGATGGGCGCCCGCGTCTTAAGTACTTGGAGGGCGGGGCCTCTGGGGTGACGCTGACGCCCACTGCCGTAAAGGCGTGAATGTATTCCTTCAGGTAATCGTGCGGGGGCGCAATTCCCATAGCAATAATGTTGCACCTCATTCCCTTCCTTCAGGGAACATGAGTTATGGTGCATAACTTTCAGGTTGTATGTTCGACTGTTGCTATGAAAAAGAGAAAAAAGTAATATCAAAGAAGAAGACCAACTGATGGAAGCTGAGGAAAGAAGCATATTGTGAGAAATTCAGAAAGGAGCTGTTAAAGGTTCTGTGGGGTAAGAAAGTGCTTCCAAATAACTGGGCTACTACAGCAACAGTAACTAGAGAGATATATATAAGAAATATATATATATCTGGCACGAACTGAACGTCGCGGACGAACTGAAGAGTCGCCACCAGAAGCCACGAGCTGAGCTGGCTGACCAATTTTGCAATCTTTGATTGGAGGGGGCCGAGCGCGGATCTGTGAGCTTGCGTCTCAAGCCACAGGCTAAGCTGGCTAGCCGACCTCGAAGCCGCCGCGACCAGAGAGGGCTGAACGCCGCACGGACTGAAAAGCCGTCGACAGGTATCGTGTGCAGACCTCGGAGCTGTTGCGACCGAAGGAGGCTGAGCGCCGTGCAAGTACCGGTGTACCGCTGTCGGGAGCTACGAGCTGGGCTAGCATCGGAGCTACGTGCTGTGCTAACTGAGCTAGCATCCGAGCTACTGTGACCGGAGGAGGCCGAGCACGTGCGCGAACCGGAGGACCGCCGCCTGGAGCTTCGAGCTGGGCCGAGCACGTGCGCGAACCGGAGGACCGCCGCCTGGAGCTTCGAGCTGGGCCGAGCGCCATGAGCGAACCGGAGGACCGCCGCCTGGAGCTTCGAGCTGGGCTGGGCATCGTGCGCTAGCCGGAGGACCGCCGTCTGGAGCTGGGCTGGCGTCGGAGCTGCGCCTGGAGCTACGTGCTGTGCTAACTGGGCTAACATCGGAGCTATTGTGACCAGAGGAGGCCGGGCGCCGTGTGTGAACCGGAGGACCGCCGTCTAAGCCGGGCTAGTGAGCAAACCTCTTCGGATAACAGATCTGATTGCTGCAGGCTGCTGAGACCGTGAGTTCTGATCTGATAACTGCTGATCTGGGTGCTGGGCCACAGCCACCATCGTTAGGCCTGTGAGCCTCGTGGAAGGGCCACGTGGTTCAGCAAACAAACCAGAGACCTGCTACCACTAGACTACTAACTCTGTAAGTATGACGAGAAAAGGTGGACAAAAAGCACCAGAGTCGAAGGGAAACAACTCAGCAGAAATGCAAGACTTTAAAGATTCACTAAACTTTATGGGTGAACAACTAGCAAAATTATCAGCAAAACTGGATTCCCAGTCCAATCTGGTTGAGGAAATAAGACAACTGAAAGAACTGATAATTAGCAAAGACAATAAAATATAATATAAAGATAATAAAATATCTGATACTTCTGAGGCTACTTAATGTCGCGCTCCTGCCACGTGGCCCCCTGGTGGGTGTTCCTCTGCCTGCGGGCGTGCTTGGGGCCCTCACTATCTGGGGCTGGGCGCTTGGGCGTTTGTCGGCTCGGCCTGGTGGCTGCCTGGTGGGGCTCGTGTCCTCTGGTCCTGTCGGGTCTGGGCTTGAGGGATGGGCGTCCCCGGTGCCCGAGCCTCGGTGACCGGACCTGGGGCTACGTCGGTGCAGCGGGCTCCGGCGGGGACCTGTGTATTTGTCGCGATTGACCCCGGGGGGTCATTGTGTGTGGTCGCTGGTGGGGTTCGTCCGGTTCTTCCCCTTGGTCGGACCTGGGGAGTGGACGAGTGGCTCGTCCTGTTCGGGTGGTCCTGGGGACTCTGGGCTCGGGGTCCTTCCTGGGGTCTTGGGCTTTGATCGCCCCTTCGTCTGTCTCGGGCTTTGGGGGGACGGGTCTCTGATGCTTCACACTCGCTACTAAATGTTCTATTGGAGGAACCTTATTCACTTATGCATGCTCACAACCACACACAAATGGATGCAGGGATGTATATGTAGATATATGCAGATATGTAGATGGGTATATGAATGAATATAAATGTATATGTATGTATACTGTATATATATTTGTAGGAATGGGTATGTGTATTTATAGAAAGCTACTGCAAGGTCATGAATATTATCAGTCTTTATGCATGTATGTTTCGTTGCTGTGTTCTGTCATGTGCTTTGCAGGATTGTGGACGGAGGTTGGGTGTGTTTGCCTTGTGCTCTTTTTGTGGATAATTGTTGTTTTGTTGTCTTACTTTCTCTTTTCTTTCTTTCTCTCTTAAAAAAATAAAAAATTAAAAAAAAAATATATATATATATAAAAAAATATATATATACATTGGAGTGAGAGGATGGCTAAAAGGTGTGAAGGGAGGCCATCTATAAATGGAAATATATATATATATATATATATATATACATTGGAGTGAGAGGATGGCTAAAAGGTGTGAAGGGAGGCCATCTATAAATGGGAGAAAATAAAAGATTCACTAAACTTTATGGGTGAACAACTAGCAAAATTATCAGCAAAACTGGATTCCCAGTCCAATCTGGTTGAGGAAATAAGACAACTGAAAGAACTGATAATTAGCAAAGACAATAAAATAGCTGAACTGGAACGAAAAATAGATGACTTAGAACAATACACAAAGCAAGACAACTTGGTGATCTCAGGACTTGATGTTAGTAAGTGTCGGACATATGCAAGAACTCTTACTAACAAAGACCCAACTGAGAATGCATCTCAGGAAGAACTACAGACTCTGGAGGAGCATGTAGTTACTTTTTTACAGAACAAGAACATTAACATAGAACATAGGGACATTTCGTTCTGTCACACCCTGCCCAGTAAATCACCAAGATTCAATCCGTCAGTAGTCGTCAAGTTCATTAGCAGGAAGTTAAAAAACAATGTAACTATGCAAGCAAAAAAAAAAATGTGGGGATCAAACATTTATGAATGAACATCTAACCAAAAAAATGGAAACATTACACATGAAGCAAGGTTGTTAAAAAAAACAGAACAAAATAGCATCATTGTGGACAAGAAATGGATACATCTTTATCAAAACACAGGAAGGGTCTCAGCCTAAAATGATAAAAGAACTGAAGGATCTGGATGAACTCAGGAGATGAAAAATTACAAATCAATGAAACAACTCACACTCAAAATGGACAAAATATACAGTGAAATGAACAAATACATTAGAACATGACAACATACGAAGACTCAGAACCTAAAATATATAATGTTGAAAATGTGATTGATGCAATTTTTTTCCTGTAATAAAAGATAGCGAATATTATAATGAAGAGCAGTTTAATGACATCAATATATCAAATGGAGTTCTCTCTATTATTCACTTTAATAGCAGAAGTATAAATGCAAACATATCCAAAATAACAGATTACTTAAAACAGTTAAATAGAACTTTTACGATAATAGCGCTGTCAGAGACATGGCTCAATGATGATAACACAAGTAATATTCACATCGAGGGGTATGAATTATATCATATGAACAGAAATAATAAAAGAGGTGGTGGAGTCGCTCTATTTGTCAATAATGAAATAAAATGTAAATTAAATAGTGAAATGTCAATAATAGTTGATAATATTATGGAAATGATAACAATAGAAATAATAAACAAAAACGATAAAAACATAATAATAAGTTGTGTATATAGATCACCAGGAGCAAATATAGAAATATTCACTGATAAAATCTTGGAGCTAATGGAGAAGAGTTTTAATAAAAAAGTTTTTTTGTGTGGAGACTTTAACATTGATATGGGAAATAAAACAGATTCAAATAACATCAGCACATTTATAAACTCAATGTACAGTTTAAATATGTATCCATTGATATCAAAGCCAACAAGAATTACAACTCATAGTGCCACAATAATTGATAATATTTTCACAAATATAACAAATGGGGATGTGATAGGTGGTATCTTAACGACCGACTTAAGTGATCATTTACCAGTTTTCACACTCTATAAAAATGATCAAAGCATCACAAAAGCAGTTACAACGAAGAAAAAGATCATAAACACGTCAAAAAAGTTTTGGAAAAATTAAAAGAGGATCTAGATAAACAAGACTGGAATGAAGTGTATGTTGATGATGTGAACAGAGCATATGATGAGTTTATGAATATCTTGGAAGCTCTGTATGAAAAAAATTGTGTGCAAACAAATTACACAAAGAGAAATATGGTTGACCAACCATGGATGACAAAAGGGTTGAGAAATGCTTGTAAAAAAAAAGAACTATTTGTATTCATGTTTCTTGAAATTGCGAAGTCAGAGCGCTGAAGAAAAATATAAAAAGTATAAAAATAAATTAGTAGGGATTATAAGGAAACATAAGAAAGAATATTATAGTAAATTATTAGATAAAAGTAATGGTGATATGAAAGCAACATGGCGAGTAATGAATAGTGTTCTGAAGAATCATAAAGCAAAAACTGGTATTTCAAAATATTTTGTAAAAGACAACGATGAAGTTCATGATGAAAATGAAATTGTAAATGGATTTAATCAATATTTTGTGAATGTTGGATCAAGCCTTGCAGCTAAAATACCAAAGGTAGATAATAATGTGATCCATTCAATTACAGGTTGTGCAAATAGTATTTTTCTAAATGGAACTAACAAAGAGGAAATAATGAATGTAGTAAAAAATCTTACAGACAAGAGATCAAAAGACTGGGTGGACATGGATATGATGTTTGTAAAGGACATAATGAGCCATGTTATTGAGCCGTTTACATATATATGTAATTTATCATTTTCAACAGGAATATTTCCAGATAATATGAAAGTAGCTAAGGTAGTTCCTCTTTTTAAAAATGGTGATAAATGTGTGTTCAACAATTATAGACCTATATCCTTGTTACCACAGTTTTCAAAAATTCTTGAAAAACTATTTGTAAACAGACTAGATCAATTTATAGATAAACAAAATATTCTAAGCAACAGTCAGTATGGGTTTAGAGCAAAAAACTCTACATCAATGGCTCTCATGGAATTAATGGAACAAATAACTACTGCTGTCGATCAAAAACAATATTGTATCAGTATTTTTGTTGATTTAAAAAAAGCATTTGATACTATTGATCACACCATTCTCCTTGAAAATTGAACAAATATGGTATTAGAGGACCAGCATTACAGTGGGTATCTAGCTACTTGAAAGATAGGAAACAATTTGTACAAATAAATGATGTAAGATCTGACCTCTGTAATATCACATGTGGAGTTCCCCAAGGCTCTGTACTTGGACCAAAGCTATTTATTTTATATGTGAATGACTTGGTAAATGTGTCAGGACTCCTTAAATGTGTACTTTTTGCTGATGATACCACATTTTTCTGTTTAGGTGAAGATATAGAACAAATGTTGGAATTGATAAAGACAGAATTTGTCAAGATACAAACTTGGTTTAAAATAAATAAATTATCATTAAATCTAGAAAAAACTAATTACATGATATTCAGTAATAAAAAGAAAACTGTTGATGTTCCACTCAAAATTGAGGGTGTTGAGATTTGTAGAGTGAATGAGGTGAAGTTTTTGGGTGTCATTATTGATGACAAACTGACATGGAAACAACACATAAATTCTGTAAGAATAAAAATAGCTAAATCGATTGCAGTACTGTACAAAGTCAGAGACCTATTGAATGATAAAGCTCTGTATTTGTTGTATAACACAATCATTGTTCCACACTTAATCTATTGTATTGATGTTTGGGGGAAATGCGTGTAAAACA
>JBBPBX010012984.1:0-13726 GCA_038048925.1 Garcialebias charrua
TTAATATTTAATATATTGTCATTAATTATAATTTTAAAAAGTGTTTATTGAACACTGAATGATAGTGTGTTTGTTACAGTAGATGACATCACACAGGAGAATATCTTCCAGGGGTTTGTTAAAAATCTTACGAAAAGAAAGTTAATCAGTTTTAGATGTACAAATAAAAACATTGGTTATTCATCTAAAACTGAATAACATTTAGTCTATTCAATTCATGCCACTTCAAATAGTCTAAACATTAAAATGACTACAACAGAGTCAGTTTTACAGCCGCTGACCTAGAATTTGGTGTTAACAGATTGTGCAAGAACGCGGTTTAAAATTTAATCACTAACTATGTGGAGTCAACTTTGTCAAAACACCTCATGAAACATTGGATGTATTTTAGTAGAAATCACAGAAAGTAATTACCGGTAATGGATGTGCATTTACAACTGATTAAATCAAAAAAAGGCGTTCAATACAGAAACAACTGGACTTTATTTGTAACAGAAGACGTTTCGCCCTTCATCCAAAGAGCTTTCTCAATTCAAAGAGCAGACTGTGTGAGAGTACGGTTATAAAGGCTGAGATGACACACACACATACCTATGTATATTGAAGGCTGAGATAACACACACATACCAACCTGAGATAACACACACACACATCCTACGTAAATTGACAAATCACACCTCACACCTTAACAGTAGGGGTTTCTTAAGGTCTTTGTTAGACTAATTCACATAATTTACAACTGATTAACTTTTACACTCAATTTGTGGGCCAATACAGCTAATCCACATTAGCCAACACAAAAATGGCTACAATCAATCATCGTTAGGCTGATGGTCCTCCTTGATCATGTGAGCAGCTGGTTTCAGCTAACATCAGCAAACTGGTTGATCCACTGTGAGAGGGTGCTATTTATAAGACTGAGCTGAATACAGCATCTCAGACTGAGGAAGTCTTTTGGATGAACGACAAAACGTTTCTACAGTTTTTTTTTTGTTTTTTTTGAATGTCCAGAGGACCAGACTTAGCTTTTTTAGATTTTTCTGCCTGGATTATTAAGCATGCATCAGGGTACAAGTCAATCAGTTTTTACAAATGTTGAGCTTAAAGTTGATGTGGTAGTAGCTGAAAGTCATTCACAAAATGTACTCTGAGCGTGGCGTCTTGCAGCATCGTATGCAGTTGCACAAATAAGTTCAACAAAAAGGGCCAGAGCTTTTATCTCAGCGTGAGTAGATCTTATGGAAACGAGGCGAGCGATGTACAACCCTTCAAGAAAACAAAACCATTTGTTCTGGGGTTACATCCAGGGCCGGCCCAAGGCATAAGTGAACTAAGCGGCCGCTTGGGGCCCCAGGGTCACTAGGGGGGGCCCCCGAAGAGGAGCTAAGTTTTTATTTTTTTATATGATTCTATTACACACAACTTCATCATAAAGTTCAGATTTTTTTTTTATAATGATATATAAATATATATATATATAACATATATCATATACTGTATTTGTGTGTACGGTATGTATATTTGATTATGTAGAAATCGCTCTATACATGCAGAAAGGAAAGAAAGAAATTAGTCTTGGGGGCCCCCTAGTGGCCACGGTAGATCACGTTTCACTGGTATGAGCTTCTTGCCATGCAAAGAGGGCCCCCATCCAAATTTTGCTTAGGGCCCCAAAGAGGCTTGGGCCGGCCCTGGTTACATCCAGTACCTGTAGCTTTTTATCTCATCATGTGCTGCTTTTCAGTTTTTATTCACCCTGGCTAAAGCTTCCTCGTGCTCCGTCTTCACGCCGAATCGAGGCAAGGTGGCGTTGGAAAGGCTGGAACTGTGCGTGAGCTTCTTCACGCCGCTGATGTGACACATGGGCTTCTCCCTCTCCCTCAGAGTCGGCGACGGAATCTCCACTTCGTTCTGCTTCTCTGAAACGATCAGGACGCCACGGTCAGCCGCTTGAACCTCGGATCTGTTAGGTTTGACGACAAACGGGCGCCAGGCTGGCTTTACCTAGGAAGGTAGTGGAGATGTATTCTGACACTTGGTTCCCTGAGCGACTCGTCTCTGACAAATGGGACAGCTCCCTGTTCAGCATCCTCTTGAACTGAGGGGAGAGCAGACAGAAGTGAGTCACGGAGGTTACAATATGAGAAGCCTCATGGTGTGCTTGTAAATTCTTATTACTCGGGTTTAAATTTCATTTGCACACCAACAGAAATTCCTTTGATTTATATGTGAGAAAATAAAAGATCACCCTCATCTATAAAAGGGTGAGAAAATCAATTATGAATCATCAGTCCTCCTTTTCTGAGAGAACAGGCTGTTCAGCACCTCGGCTTGGTTGGCTTTTATGTTTATTAAATTTGTTCTTTTTTTTTATTATTTTTTTTACAAAAAAACAATACAAAACAATCCCATGAATGATAACGTACAAAATATAAAAAAAATGAAAGGTAGCAGAAAGAAGAAAAAAAATCTTATTATATCTGCCCCTTTTTTCAAACAATCAGTTCAAACAATAATAATCTTCCAGTAACAGAACAAAATGAATAACTCTTTCTAATTTTCTAACTAATACAATACACATTACGCTACTTCATATATATTTTTTTAACAATTTAGTTTTGATCATTTTCTTAAATGTAAACATTGACTTGGCATTTTTAACTACATTCTCCAAGCCATTCCATAATCTAATTCCCTGGATTGAGGTAGAACGTCCCTTCAAACTAGTTCTGAATTGTGGTTTTACAAACATCTCTGTCCCCTTAAGATTATAACAACTTTGTCTTTTAACAAAATGCATTTGGATATTTAAAGGTAATGCGTTATTCTGAGCCCTATACATAACTGATAAAACATTATAATCTACCAAATCATGGAACTTCAATAACTTCAGTTGATAAAATAATGTGCTTGATGGATGACAGTAATGTTTTCTAGTGATAATTCTTACAGCTCTTTTCTGTAAAACAAAAATAGGCTTTGTGATTGTTTTACACGCTTTCAAAACGTGTTGCAGCCCTGATGTGCCGTTTTCACATGCACTGTTCCTTCTACGTCTGCAGCATCAACCGCAGTCTGCAGGCCCCAGACACAAATGTGATCAAGCGAATGCGTTGTCCCCGCAGAAGAAAAACGCTCCGAGTGTTCTCCGAGCTTTTACGTGATGCTTTGCTGCTGCAGACAAACACGAGGTTTTGAACGGCCTCCTATCAGTCGAGTCATGAGACGACACGTTGTGGTTTGGACAGACCCTTCAGTCTGTGTCCCACTGACTTATCTTTCACACATAACAATTTCCATGGCAACCGGCAGCAGTTGCTACGGCAACTGCCTCCTCACAGTCAGCCCTTCAGCTTGATGTGAGAGCCGTGGCTGTTTGGGTGACAATCTGAGGGAGTCGGCAGGTGGCTCTGACCTTTACCAAGGTCAGCCGTCACATCCTTTTTGTCTCCTGCTCACGACAAGCTTTTGACTTTTTTTGTTTTTAAGGAAAACAAACCCATCACTGCAATAATCAAATCCACTTTGTCTGGCTACCATCTTTTTTTTTTACATAATTTTTCTCCGAACTAGCTTTTCTTCGTCTTTTATTTTACAAATGATCTTTTTACTGTAACACAAAATCATGCAAGCAGTCAGGCAGCACCAGTCATCCAAAGCCCCATGGCCCAGTGGCGCACATGGCGCCACTCAAACCTCCCTCCAACAACCTTCACCTCCCTCCACACACACGCTCATCCTTTCCTCCCGTAATGCTGTAATGCTGAGTCATAGCTGCCAACCAACACTTCTAGGTTGCCAGGACAAACAACCCTCTTCCTCCGACACCAACTAATGAGACAGAGCACAAACATGACTGCAGGCATTTATACACCTGCAGATATGGAAGACCCAGGAGGGATTCACCATTTTTAACAGTCATGGGTCAACAAACAGCACACATGCACACTTTGCTCTGAACTGTGACCTGATTTATATGATGCAGAAAAACAAAGGGCAGGGAGATAAGTTGGGTTTTGTGCTGAACTTCTGTAGATTTTAATATAAAAGGATTAGAACAATGTTCAGTCCATTACTTCTACGTTCTGGTGATTTCCTGAACTTTGTGTCAAGGTAAGCTCCAGGAGGGATGTGGGACTCAGGGTAAGGGTGGAAGTGGTCGTTGTGTGGAACTATTCATTTTAACATTGTGTGAGATACACCCAATGAAGACAATCTTGAGCCTTACAACAGGAAACTCACAAACTTTCACAGCACACAAGAGGCAGGTCTATACCACACACACGTCCTTCTCACTCATGGTGCAGCTGGGAAAAAAAATGCTTAGCATTATGGGAAAGACAACAAAATCCACTCCCCTTAACCACTAAGGGAGTGGATTTTGTTGTCTTTCCCATAATGCTTAGCGGCTTTTTAGTTTTCCAGCTGCACCAAAAGCTGGAAAACTAAAAAAACTAAAAAACTGCTAAGCATTATGGGAAAGACAACAAAATCCACTCTTTTAGTGGTTAAGGAGAGTGGATTTTGTTGTCTTTCCCATAATGCTTAGCGGGTTTTTTTGTTTTCCAGCTGCAACTAAAGCTGGAAAACTAAAAAACCTGCTAAGCATTATGGGAAGGACAACAAAATACACTCTTTTTGTGGTTAAGGGGAGTGGGCTGTTTTGTCTTTCCCATCATGCTTAGCGGTTTTTTAGTTTTTCCAGCTGCACCATGAGTGAGAAGGACATGTGTGTGGTGTTAAAGTTAGTGAGTTTCCTGTTGTAAGGCTCAAGAGTGTCTTCATTGGGTTTAACTCACACAATGTTAAGACAGCAGTCACAGAATGTGATGGAACATAGGTGCACTTTGAAGCTGGATTGGTAATATTGGCAGGTTGGATCTGATATCNATATATATACACACACACACACACAAGTCTTTGTTTACATATCTGCCATATCGACATTGAGCAGGAGGAATGAATTCTGTCTGTCTTGGGTGGATTCATGGATTAATTATATTCAAGAATGTTCTAGTTTCTCTCAAAGCCAATGCCAAACTCCACAATTTCATGATAACTTTAAAGCTTTTCACCTGTAACAACACAAAGCTGAACACTCATGAACAAAACACATTTAACAGTTATGTAAAGTAATAATAATAAAAAAACAGTAGATCAATTTCCAGAGCATGTATCCAAGACTGGATGGTCCAGACTTTGGTTTCTGTCGTGAAGTCGTCTCAGCCCTACCTGGTCCCACCAACCGATGAGCCAGGGCCTCGAGCAGGTCTCGCAGAACAGATCCACTAAGGGCGTCCTGCGCTCCGCCGTTGTTCCACCGCCCTCCCGAATTCCTCCATCGACCACACCGAGGTCCAGCTCTGCCCCCGGCCTCCCCTGCAGGTGACTGTAGCTGGAGGAGCGGGGCAGCCTGTAGCCCCCCGGTACAGGCGAGGGACAGGGGGATGGCGCCGGGTCAATGGTCTCAACCACACCCATGTTGAGGGCCACCGTGGGTCTGGGCCTGTGGCACAGGCGGGAGGGACGGTAAAGTGGCGCGGTGGTACTGCGGGTGCCCCAGTGGCATGAGGGCGTTGTCAGGGTGTGGGGGGAGAGGCCACAGCCAGTCAAGCCGGGACACTCCAGAGTGGCGGCTGCCACAGTGTGGGGAACGGGGGGAAAGGGGTTGAGGGTGGGGGCGGCTGGTTCTGGTCGTCCTTGTCTACATGCAGAACTCCAAAGCGGGCCCCCACTGTTGGTCCTGAGTCAGGCTCCAGCCTCAGTGGGTTCAAACGACGAGGGTCCCCCCGACGGGCAGACCAGGACCCCCCCTGGATCTGGCTGCTGTGGAGACTACATCTTATCCCATTTGCTGAGCAGGCCGACCCAAATCTAAAGTCACCGGTGGGTGAAGGTGCTGGATGAGTAGATGGAGGTAAAACAAGAAGAACTGTGTGAAGGACACGGAGAGGAGTTGGTGAACAAGATGAGGGTTAGTTTGGAAAGGATGTAAACAATTAAAAAAAGGGGAATTGCAGGAGTTAATTCACAAATAAAAAAATAAAATACGAAGAGATAGCGAGACAAACCAAAGGCTGGGGCATTGACACTGGAGGGAAAAGGAACTTGGATGACAGCAGGAACATTTGGGAAAAGGGAGATGGAGCGAGGGTGTGTGGGGTGAAGATGATAACAGCAAGAGAAAAAAAACAAGAATAGTCGGGGATGAGAGAGGTTTGGATAAAAAGAGACGGAGGGGGTGGAGGCAGGCCTCTGGCAGATGATGGGGCTGAAGAATCACACCAAAGCTTTGGTCTGGAAAAGCGTCTCGCTCTTCCTCCGTCTCCTGCCCCTCCCCGATGGTTCGGATCCAAAGGCCCTACCGGTGCAGCAGCCTGTCCGTGCCACCTCTCTGCTCGTGTGCAGGCAGTCAGCTCTCCTCCTGATGGATCCCGTCTTCTGCTCCACGTCAGTCCATCCTTCAACCGGCCAGAACACCACAGGTCTGACCCTTCAGACCGCCGCTCGTCCTCCAAGGCTCTGCCGCTTGCGCCATTTCCCACGGATGCTGTAGACAGCCCTCGCAAGCTAATCAGGCAGTGGCTGCAGGCGCGTGCATGCGTGTGTGTGCGTCTGCCTCCCGTTCGAGGCTGAGTGCGCATGTGCGACACGACAGCATGTACGTCTGTCAAAATATGTGTGTGAGTGAGGATGCGAGCAGGAGTGTGTGCACAAACGATGTCTGCATGTTCACAAAAAGCCACACCGTGCTTTAACGTGCAAACTGTGTTGTATTGTTTCTTTTTAAATGTTTCCTTACAAGTCTGACTGAATGGGAAGACATCAACTAATTTAATAAGAGCCAGTGGACGACAGTGTGAAACGAGGGACGTGGCGCTGTCTCTTTAAGGGAGAGAAGACTGTTAAAGGTGCATCGTCTTTCTTCCATTGGTTGTTGTCTAAACCACATGTGTCGTGGTCAGAGTGGAAAAGCCAATGACTAAAAGGGAAGGGCAGACCCTGCTGCTGTTAGATAGCAACCAAGGTTACAGCAGAGACATCAGCATCAGGACCAGTCGTCCCCCATGTCCTCCACACAAACCGTCACATGCTGCCTGTCCCCCTCTCTGCCCCTAGAAACACAAACCCATAGATGTCCATGTTCACGCAAACAGACATGTAGAGTTGCTAACTCAAAATGCAACAAGGCTGCACGCCACGTTGCCACACAACAAAAACTAATTCATCAACCTTTAAAAAAAAAACACAACAATCCATAATAAGTGTTAGTTGAAACACACTGCAGCACTATAGGGCTTTAACAGACTATTTGAGTAAACGATGCATCGATTCCTAGGACTTCTATAGAGGTTTTTAATTTCATGTCGAGTACTCGTAGTGACATCATCACAACGCAGTTACACCACTAAATCAACTCCCTGTTTGTAGCACGTTGAGAACCATCCATCCATCCATCCATCCATCTTCTTCCGCTTATCCGGGGTCGGGTCGCGGGGGTAGCAGCCTAAGTAGGGAGGCCCAGACTTCCCTCTCCCCAGCCACTTGGAGCAGCTCCTCCGGGGGAATCCCAAGGCGTTCCCAGGCCAGCCGAGAAACATAGTCCCTCCAGCGCGTCCTGGGTCTTCCTCTGGGTCTCCTCCCGGTGGGACGTGCCCGGAACACCTCACCAGGGAGGCGTCCAGGAGGCATCCTAACCAGATGCCCGAGCCACCTCAACTGGCTCCTCTCGATGTGGAGAAGCAGCGGCTCTACTCCGAGTCCCTCCCGGATGACTGAGCTTCTCACCCTATCTCTAAGGGAGAGTCCAGCCACCCTGCGGAGAAAACTCATTTCAGCCGCTTGTATCCGAGATCTTGTTCTTTCGGTCATAACCCAAAGCTCATGACCATAGATGAGGGTGGGAACGTAGATCGATCGGTAAATTGAGAGCTTTGCCTTTTGACTCAGCTCTCTCTTCACCACGACAGACCGGTACAGCGCCCGCTTCACTGCGGACGCTGCACCTATCCGCCTATCGATCTCACGCCCCAGTTTTCCCTCATTCGTGAACAAGATCCCGAGATACTTAAACTCCTCCACTTGGGGCAGGACCTCCTCCCCGACCCGGAGAGGGCATGCTACCCTTTTCCGGCTCAAGACCATGGCCTCGGATTTGGAGGAACTGATCCTCATCCCGGCCGCATCGCATTCAGCTGCAAACCGCTCCAGCGAAAGCTGTAGATCACGAGCTGATGAAGCCAATAGGACCACATCATCTGCAAAAAACAGAGAAGCGATTCTAAGGTCACCAAAACGGATCCTCTCAACACCTTGGCTGCGCCTAGAAATTCTGTCCATAAAAGTTATGAACAGAATCGGTGACAAAGGGCAACCTTGGCGGAGTCCAACTCTCACCGGAAACGAGCCTGACTTACTGCCGGCAATGCGGACCAAGCTCTGACACCGGTCGTACAGGGACCTAACAGCCCTTATCAAAGGGCCTGGTACCCCATACTCCCGGAGTACCCCCCACAGAACCCCCCGAGGGACGCGGTCGAATGCCTTCTCCAAGTCCACAAAACACATGTAAACTGGTTGGGCAAACTCCCACGCACCCTCCAGGACCCTGCTGAGGGTGTAGAGCTGGTCCAGTGTTCCACGACCAGGACGAAAACCACACTGCTCCTCCTGAATCCGAGGTTCGACTATCCGACGGACCCTCCTCTCCAGAACCCCTGAATAGACCTTACCAGGGAGGCTTAAGAGTGTGATCCCCCTATAGTTGGAACACACCCTACGGTCCCCCTTTTTAAATAGGGGAACCACCACCCCAGTCTGCCAATCCAAGGGAACTGCCCCAGATGTCCACGCGATATTGCAGAGTCGCGTAAGCCAACACAACCCTACAACATCCAGAGCCCTAAGGAACTCCGGGCGAATCTCATCCACCCCCGGAGCCTTGCCACCGCGGAGCTTTTTAACCACCTCGGCGACCTCAGCACCAGAGATCAGAGAACCCGACCCAAAGTCCCCAGGCTCTGCTTCCTCAGTGGAAGACGTGCCAGTAGGATTGAGGAGGTCTTCGAAGTATTCCGCCCACCGACTCACAACATCCCGAGTTGAGGTCAGCAGCACGCCACCTCCACCATAAATGGTGTTGGTCTCGTACCTCTTTCCCCCCCTGAGACGCCGGATGGTGGACCAGAATCGCCTCGAAGCCGTACGGAAGTCATTCTCCATGGCCTCTCCGAACTCCTCCCACGCCCGAGTTTTTGCCTCAGCAACCACCCGAGCCGCATGCCGCTTGGACTGCCGGTACCTATCAGCTGCTTCCGGGGTCCCACAAGCCAAAAAGGCCCAATAGGACTCCTTCTTCAGCCTGACAGCATCCCTCACTGCCGGTGTCCACCACCGGGTTCGAGGGTTGCCACCTCGACAGGCACCAACAACCTTGCGGCCACAGCTCCGATAAGCTGCCTCGACAATAGAGGCGCGGAACACGGCCCACTCGGACTCCATGTCCCCCGCCTCCCTCGGAACGTGTTCAAAGCTCTCCCGGAGGTGGGAGTTAAAGCTCCGTCTTACGGGAGACTCTGCCAGACGTTCCCAGCAGACCCTCACGATACGTTTGGGTCTGCCAGGTCTGACCGGCATCCTCCCCCACCATCGGAGCCAACTCACCACCAGGTAGTGGTCAGTAGACAGCTCCGCCCCTCTCCTCACCCGAGTGTCCAAGACATGCGGCCGCAGATCAGATGAGACGACAACAAAGTCGATCATCGAACTGCGACCTAGGGTGTCCTGGTGCCAAGAGCACATATGGACACCCTTATGCTTAAACATGGTGTTCGTTATGGACAAT
Organism: Garcialebias charrua; assembly: GCA_038048925.1. Classification (NCBI taxonomy): domain Eukaryota; kingdom Metazoa; phylum Chordata; class Actinopteri; order Cyprinodontiformes; family Rivulidae; genus Garcialebias; species Garcialebias charrua. The sequence continues at coordinate 9,845 of JBBPBX010012984.1, forward strand.
CCATGACGAGCACAGAAGTCCAATAACAGAACACCACTCTGGTTCAGATCAGGGGGGCCGTTCCTCCCAACCACACCCCTCCAGGTCTCACTGTCATTGCCCACGTGAGCGTTGAAGTCCCCCAGTAGAACAAGGGAGTCCCCAGGAGGCGCACTCTCCAATACCCCCTCCAAGGACTCCAAAAAGGGTGGGTAGTCTGAGCTGCCGTTTGGTGCATAGGCACAAACAACAGTCAGAGCCCGTCCCCCCACACGTAGGCGAAGGGAGGCTACCCTCTCGTTCACCGGGGTGAACCCCAACGTACAGGCACCAAGATGGGGGGCAACCAGTATGCCCACTCCTGCTCGGCGCCTCTCACCAGGGGCAACTCCAGAGTGGAAGAGTGTCCAACCCCTCTCAAGGAAACTGGTTCCAGAGCCAGAGCCATGCGTTGAGGTGAGTCCGACTATTTCTAGTCGGAACCTCTCAACCTCACACACTAGCTCAGGCTCCTTCCCCACCAGAGAGGTGACATTCCATGTCCCAATGGCCAGCTTCTGTAGCCGAGGATCAGACCGCCAGGGTCCCCGCCCTCGGCCGCCACCCATCTCACATTGCACCCGACCCCTTTGGCCCCTCCCACAGGTGGTGAGCCCATGGGAAGGGGGACCCACGTCTCCTCTTCGGGCTGTGCCCGGCCGAGCTCCATGGGTAAAAGCCCGGCCACCAGGCGCTCGCCAGCGTGCCCCACCTCCGGGCCTGGCTCCAGAGTGGGGCCCCGGTGACCCGCGTCCGGGCGAGGGAAAACTTAGTCCATTAATTGTACTCATCATAGGGGTTTTTGGGCTGCGCTTTGTCAGATCCCTCACCTAGGACCTGTCTGCCTTGGGTGACCCTTCTAGGGGCATGAAGCCCCTGACAGCATAGCTCCTAGGATCATTGAGACACTCAAACCCCTCCACCACGGTAAGGTGGCAGCCCAGGGAGGGCTGTTGAGAACCCTATTGTGGTTTAAACCCAACCAAACCACTTTGAGCTGAACAACTGGAAACAATTTAATAACACACAAGAGGCAGGTCTATATCACAGATGTCCATCTCACTCATGGTGTGGCCAGAACACTAACATACCGCTAAGCATTATGGGAAAGACATATTACATCCACTCCCCAACTTCCTGTTTGGAGCCCTGTGACCACTGTAGATTTTGACAGTAGGGGGCGGTGTTGCATTGCAGGTCACATATGGTGAAACACCGGGTCCAACCGCCCCACTGTTTTTAAGTTTCGTTTTTGACGTGCCAAACGTTTCATTAACTTTTGCAGCTTAATAATAACATACGTACAGGTAGTCCCCGACTTACGAGCGAGTTCCGTTCCTGCGAGGCTCTCGTAAGACGAAAATTCGTACGTCGGAACACGAAACACGTGTTCTCGTAAGTCCGGATTTTCTGTCGTAAGTCGGAAAATTTATGCTAGCGCTACTATGAACACTCGTTTTTCTTCACAAATGTTCATACTAGTTCATAAACATGCTCGGAAACTTGTTTCCAAACGGTTAGCTAACACACTTTCATCTAAAAACACATAAACGTGCTGTATTTTTTGTATGTTCTTTACAAATTTACTGCTCGTTCGCCAGCTCGTAAGTCTGGAACCTCGTAGGTAAGAGCGCTCGTAAGTCGGGGACTACCTGTAATAGTTTTGTTTTTCCTGTGACTTATCTGCAGTATGATAAATGATAGGAGCATAATATATGCTCCCAATGTTTTGTTGGTCCTTTTTTGTTGTTGTAAATAATGACGTTTTTAGGCATTTTTATTTAAAAAAATTTTTTTTCATCTTAAGATCCTATGACGTCATTGACTACTCGAGTTCTACTCAAGTTTTTTTATGTTAATGTCGAGTTTAGAAATGATGTACTCGTTTGTGACTCTTTAGTCCTGAAACAGTCATACTTCAACAGAGGAAGAGTTTTTTTTTTAATGAATGGGAACTTTTTAAAAGTTGTTATTCGTCAAGATGTTTGTAACACACTGCGTCGATGCTGACGGTCAGTGAAGGTTCATGTTTGTGTGCGGATCTTAGCGCACCTTGTTGGAGGCCATCTCACTGACGGAGCGGTGTGTCTGAATGGTCTCCAGCTGGTCCAAGCACCAATCCAGCTCCTCCAGAGTCTCCCGAGCCATCTGCTGGTAGGTCTCCTCTGAGAAGCAGACAGACACACTCTCTCAGGGGATGAAACAAACCAATGTGCAACAAAGAGCAATAACAGTGGTGTTGAAATACCATGAAGAAGAACTGATTGCCCGTTTCATTCAAATCTGTGGTTTGACGCTAAATGCTGGTGAAGATTCTCAGTCATCCAGGACATGATAAAATCAAAAAAAAGGTTCAATACAGAAACAACTGGACTTTATTTGTAACAGAAGACGTTTCGCTCTTCATCCGAGGAGCTTTCTCAACTCAAAGAGCAGAGAGTGGGGTTCAGGTTTTAAAGGCTGAGATAAGATACACACATACCTATTGACAAATCACACCTTAACAGCAGGGGTTTCTTTCTTAAGGTCTTTGTTAGACTAATTAGACTAACAAAGACCTTAAGAAACCCCTACTGTTCCATTTCAATTTGAAATATGAGACGTAACTGCTTCCATAACTGTTCAGGTGTGAGGTGTGATTTGTCAATCTACATAGGTATGCGTGTATCTTGTCTCAGCCTTTAAAACCTGAACCCCACTCTCTGCTCGTTGAATTGAGAAAGCTCCTCGGATGAAGAGCAAAACGTCCATCCATCCATCCATTATCTTTTACTCGCTTCTTCCATTTTGGGTCACGGGGGTCGCCCATGTCCAGCGATCCCAGTGCGAGGGGCGGGGTACACCCTGGACAGGTCGCAAGTCCATCACAGGGCCACATAGAGACAAACGAGACAAACAATAATTCAATCTCTCACTCACACATAGGGACAACTTAGAGTCACCAATCAGCCTAACATGCATGTTTTTGGTCTGTGGGAGGAAACCGGAGTACCCGGAGGAAACCCACACGTGCACGGAGAGAACATGCAAACTCCACCCAGAAAGGCCCCCGGACCGGGATTTGAACCGGCAACCTTCTCACTGAGAGGCAGCAGCTCTACCAGTTGCGCCACCGTGCTGCCCGAGCGAAACGTCTTCTGTTACAAATAAAGTCCAGTTGTTTCTGTATTGAATGTTTTTTGATTTTGACGCTAAATGTCATGCGGTTTAGGAGTTGAAAAAACACCTGGGGAGAAAAGGCTCCAGACCACTTTAAACGTTTACAATTAAGTCTGGTTTCTTAGTAATAAAATATTTAGAAATAATGGATAATATTTATGCATCAATATTTATATTAAAATACAGTTTCTATCCATAAATTTACTTTTTTTTTCATTCAGTCCCTATAAATGTTTTGATACTTGAAGATTATTATTACTGTTTACATTTATCATTACTGTTTACATTTATCACTACTGTTTACATTTACATTACTTTTTATATCTACACTACTGCTGATGTATATATTCTTTTTACTCGCCTTATTGCATATGCCACTTTACCTCTATACCAATATCAACTACCTCATACATACAGTGTGTACATAAACTTCATATGCTGCTTTATCACTTTATTACAAATGACAATGTCAGAACCTTCATTTTATTTTATAGATATACTTTTTATACGTTTATACTACTATGCAAAAACTCAGGACAGTATTACACTTTTATTATTTCATTTCATGCTTATGTTTATTAAGTGTTTTAGTGTTTAAATGGTTACTGTTGCAACGAGGGACTGAGAGAAATGAAATGTCAATCCTGTGTATGTCCTGTACATATTGCAGTTTTGACAATAAAGTTGACTTTGATTATTGTTTGA
>JBBPBX010012984.1:14818-53170 GCA_038048925.1 Garcialebias charrua
AGTCATCCTCCAATGCAAGAGTTGGGGGTTTGAATCCACCAACAGTCACATGTCGAAGTGTCCCTGGGCAAGACACTGAACCCTTCATTGCCTCCGATGTGTGTCCCATCGGTGTATGAATGTGATAAAGCACTGATTAGTCTCTTTAGAATGATTTGTTCAATTAGCTTTGTAGATCTAGTAGAGTGATGTATGAATGGGTAAATTAGGACACATGTTGTGTTGTAAAGCACGTTGAGTGACTTGATACGATAGAAAGGCACTATATAAGTACAGTCCATTTACCATTAATTTTAAGTAAGAATACATATTTTTCAGACTATAAGGCACACTTAAAATCCTTTAATTTTCTCAAAAATCGACAGTGAGCCTTATGTATTAATTCTGGTTGTGTTTACTGACCTCAGACTGATTTTATGTGGTACAACTGAACAATATTGAGAGTTATTGTGAATGAGTTGGATAAAGTTTGACTTCTCTTTCTGTTTTGTTCCATTTAATGCACCTTATTATCCGGTGTGCCTTATGTATGAAAACAGACCCGTTCATATTGCACTTTATAATCCAGTGTGCCTTATAGTCTGAAAAATACGGTAATAATCTTTTTACCCTCTGGGGTGTCCAGTCCTACTCCTTGAGGGCCACTATCCTGCATGTTTTAGATGTTTCTTTGCTCCAGCACAACTGATCTGAATCAATGGGTGATTCATTAACAGGCTTCTGCAGAAGCATGTTGAGGTAAGTCAACCACTGAATCAGGTGTGATAAAGCTGGGAAACCTCAGCAGAAGGAGGACATGAGGGGGTTTGTATTCATCTTTTTAAAGATGTCACTGTACCTCCTGACTGAAATGTGCATTTTATCTGATCTGACATTCTGTTATGAACAGCATGGCACTGGCTCAAGCTGAACTCTGACCTTCAGCATGCTAAAGCAGCTATAGCTGATGAACGAATGCTATTTCTGTTGTTCCAAATGCAGTTTACTGATGATCAAAAGGCAAACCATGCTTCTTTAGCTGCCTTATTTACTCAGCTCAGAAAATGCAGTTTGTTTTGTCAGTTGTAGCATTTTGATCTAGAAACAAAGGAACGTCATTTTGTACCAGACAGTAATTATCAAGGGAGGCCCGTCTTGTTCACAAAATGGATGGACAGTGATTCAGCAAAAAGCTATGAGGCCCAGATAACTTCTTTGTTTGGCAACACGTCTTCCATTTACTCCCATCAGCCCCTTACTGTTAGAAACGTGCCGTATATATTTTACCAGATTGAGGCCTAAAGAATGACACAAACTGAAAAAAAGAATACTGTCACAAATTGTACACTTACTTCCACATAGAACTGAAAATTAGCTCTCATTTGTAAAGGCTGGATGGACTGATCAACATTTGACCACCTGATTGACCAACATTGCCACCTATTGGTCTCTCTCTGCAGAGACGAACAGACATGCAGACACAGTAACATGGGCAGTGGAAATATGAACTCTAGTGTGCATTTCAGATAAATGCTGGGATGGACTCCTGGCTTCTCTTTGAATCCCCAAAAAGTGTGTGCATATAACCTGAAAACTCTTAGAGGAAAAGACCTTATCAGCCCCTCTACCCCCAAATGCCTCAAAAAGTCAAACACACTCAGTCGTATGTAGATTTAAACACAGCAAGGCGACTGCATGCTGCGGCGGAGCAATCAGAACTGTACTGACCTGCTTCTGTATCACAGCTGGGCAGGAACAAACTCTGCAGCAAGGAAGCTGCACGAGACTAATGTCAGTCACATGACAATGAGAACAGACAGGCTATGAGTTTCAATTTGAAGGTTTGCACAGTCAGTGCTTCCTTTATCGCATGGGTAGGTTTAGGGGGTGCACCCAGAGAGAAAAATTCTCTCTTGCTTGGATTTTTTTTCCTTATTTCTTTAATTCCCTGGACAGTCACTGTCCCATGATCTTAGGACATGAGGGATTCCATGATGAATGATGTGAGTGGATAAGCAGTAACGGTTGAGTTTAAATTCGCTTAAAGTGGAATGTAAGTGGAATATGTAGCCTGGAGACGGAGATTTGCATGGTGTGATAATATTCTAACACCAGCAGACTCGTTTGTGTTGTAATTAAAAGTTGATAATGGTGTGGCTGCATATCGAGACTCGATTAGTGGTAATAAATTCATACCACATACAAGTAGGCCTGGATGCATGCTCAACTTGGAAATATGAGAAAAAGCTTTTTCCCCTATGTCATTCAGATGAAATCCAATGTGTTTTATATTACCTTTATAAAAGTGTTTCCGGTGCCATGTACCACTTGTGTGTGCATGTTTGCCAATTATTTGTCAAAGTAAGGATGGTTAGGTGGTAAAATGGAATGGAAATAGGGATGAGAGGTGGCTTAAGTTAGATGAAAATCGAGGTCAAGCATGAGAGATTAAGCAGATATTTGTATGGAGATTAATGATGGGCATAGGCTAAGAGGTTTCATATGGAGAAACCTGAGGTGTGAAGCCTCTCAATAAGATTTTAGCTTCATTGGTTCCACCCGTATTAAGATACAAGGCAAGGAAGCAGAATGTGAACGAGATGCTTGTGAGAATCTCAATGACCCCGAGGTTGTCAGTAAAAAGAGTAGTTGCCACGACTTGTGTGGTTGTCTTTTAACAAAAAAATCTGTCCCAGTTGAATGAAGCTGGTAGCAACAAGAAAACACAATGACAAAACACAACGAAAATATAGAAATTAAACATTGTAAACACTGATCATAAGATGATCTCATAAACCAATGGGTGGATTTTAGTAAAACTCTCAGAAAAAAAAGGATGTTCATTTACAACTCAGCTAATTTATCAGAATCAGAATATCTTTATTGACATTGCACCAGGTACAATGGGAATATTTATGTTTTAGAGTCAAAGCAACACAATATGTCCACCACAACTTACCAACCTTAGCCAGTACAAAAATGGCAACAATTCAGTCAACTTTACAGATATTAAGGTACAATTATGTTTGGATACCAGTTGGCTCATCCACAGGAGAGTCTTCAAAATATCTCAGAATGCCGGCAAGGGTTCCCAGTTTCCTTGTGCGAGTCATAAAGGGTTGCAGTCTTTTCGCCAAAAATTTTAACATATTCAAAAAATTTGTGAGATAAACTTTGTCTCATAGTAGTTGCATTATTTTCATGAATGTCTTGAACACTTTTCAATTCAGATTTTTGGAATTCTAGAGTGCTACAAGTGAGTGAATGGTTGTTTGTCTCGTTTGTCTCTATTTGGCCCTGTGATGGACTTGTGACTCATCCAGGGTGTCCCCCGCCCCTCGCACAGTCATTGCTGGACATGGGCACCGGTGACCCCTGTGACCCAAAAAGGAAGAAGCGGGTAAAAGATAATGTATGGATGGATGCGTGCTACATCTGTATACTGTACATGTATTCATTCACTCTCGCATGGATGCTCTCCTTATGATGGAAAATTTTCTAGATTAAAACTCTGAATGTCCAGGTCAAAGCATGTCTGAGCAGCCCAGTTCTCACCTCGTTCTACAGGTGTGCAGTGGAGAGTGTCCTGTGCTCCAGCATCAACGTGTGGCATGGAGGCTGCACAGTTGAAGAGAGGAAAGCTCTGCAGAGAGTGGTGAAGGCTGCACAGAAGTCTGTTGGAGTCAGTCTCCCCACCATCACAGACATTTACACCTCCAGATGCAGGAAAAGAGCCACCTGCATCATGAAAGACCTCACTCATCCAGCACACTCACTCTTTGCCCCACTCCCCTCAGGACGGAGGTTGAGGAGCATCAAGTGTAGAACCACTAGACTGAGGAACAGCTTCTACCCTGAGGCTGTTAGACTCATGAATAAATAAAAATAAAATAAAAAAATAAACACTGCAAAATATCACATCATACTGATGCTGATCTGTTTTCTTGTTGCTGTGTTCATCTGTGACCATCTGCTCATACAAACTCATGTTCGTGCTGCTGTTTATTCCCACTATATTAAGCTTAGTGTATTACTAGTTGATGTTTTTCTTAGTTAGTTCTAGATGTTATTACTGTTTTTCTCTTGCATTTGTTGTTGGATGTAACTGGGACCCCGTGTACATAATCTCGTTTTCATCATGTACCACATGCGGTGCAAATGACAATAAAGACTCTCTGACTCTCTGACTCTCTGACTCTGACTCAAAATATGCCTATTAATAAACAAAAAAGTGGTCAAAATCTGACTATCTTCTTTTAAAAAGTGTACTTTGGTCAATAATTAACCAAAGACTGTGGCTACAGAGTGAGCTGAGACAGGCATGATGTGTGTGGAAGTGGGCAACAAAACAAGATCAGCAACCTTTTACAAATAAAAGGTTGTGATTTGTTTAATGCTGATCACTGGTTGCACACACCCAAAATTCAGTGAGACAAAAAAAGAGAGCCTATTTTGGCCATTTTCCCCCATACTGTATACAGTATATGTTGTCAACTGGTCTCTAACAGTTGTAGCCCATTGATATTCTGGAAAGAGTTTTCCCAGTTGCCAGCAGATTTTTATTTAACTGAGTGACATCAGGTAATTTATGTTTAAATAGTTGTTTGTGTTTTCTTGTTTTTATTTACTATTTTTCTGGCTGCTTCCCTCAATGGTTTTATGTCAGATGCCCTTCCTGACACAACCTGTGCTCAAACCCACAGCCTCAGGATTACAAGAACGCAGCATTGACCGTTGAGTTACAATGGCCTGGTTTGTTTTCTTTCATTATACTGTATTTGCTTATTTTCATTTGATTGTATTGTAAATACCGTAATGGGGTGTCACAGTGGTGCAGTTGGTGCTGTTGCCTTTTAGTGAGAAAGTTGTTGGATCAAATCCCAGCCCGGGACCTTTCTAGATGGAGTTTGTATGTTCTCTCTGTGCATGCATGAGTTTTCTCCAGGTACTCTGGATTCATCCTCCGACAAACCAAAAACATGCATGTTAGGCTAACTGGTTCCATGCATATGCTTTATGTATCTATGTATGTACAGTAATGTGTCTTGAATGGGTTCTTGCAAGTAAAATGCTGGTTGAAATCTTCTCCTGCCATCAAGTGTTGTTCTTATTAGTAAACAACGCATCTCACCACTGTCCTGCTGTCCTCATACATGTCCTGTACCAGTCTAACATTTTTTTCTGCCACTCTAGATTTCCTCATGCAATACCACACCTCCTCTCTTGGCACCCTGTCATATGCTTTTTCTAAATCCACAAACACACAATGGAGTTCTTTCTGACCCTCTCTGTACTTCTCTATCAACATCCTCAAAGCAAAGATGGCATCTGTGGTGCTCTTTCTTGGCATGAAACCATACTGCTGCTCACAGATAGTCACATCTTGTCTAAGTCTTGCTTCCACAACTCTCTCCCAGATCTTCAGTGTGTGGCTCATCAACTTAATTCCCCTGTAGTTGCTACAACTCTCTGCATTACCCTTGTTCTTAAAGTGAGACTAAACCCAGGTTGAGACGGTAACTCCTCCTTCCAAAATCTCCCTGAAAATGGGCGTGTCGAGAGACAAGGAAGGGTGGAGGTAGAGTTGTGCTTTTGTTCACGCCTCCACCTGCAACAACCTAAAACAAATTAAACCTCTAGCCAACAACATACACCAAGCAACAACAAAGAATAAACATGTAGATGTATTTATCCATTCCACCCATTCCATCCAAAACCAAAGGCCTAAAAAAATGAAAATGAAAATAAAAATAAAACCGCTTGTCAGGAGTGAAATGCAGCATTTCCATATAAGGTATGCACTTCTCATCTCTGCAGGGGATTGGCTCTGCTTGAACCACCTGTGTGACATCACACATGAGCAGACATGTCACACATGAGCGTTTGCACAAATAAGAAAATTAAGGTGTAATCCACCAGTTCAACCCATAGAACTACCGTAAACACATTTTTAGACCAAATATTGCCAAATATTGCCAATTTACACAGATATGCACAATTATGTGAGAATAAACACAGCCATAGTGCTAGATAACATTTTAAACACATTCTAGGGAGTTTATCAGCTAAAAAAAGTTAATTTTGGGTTTAGTCGCACTTTAAAAATGGGCACCAGCACACTTCTTCTCCATTCTTCAGGCATTTTCTCACCCTCAAATATTCCATTAAATATTTGAGTCAAAAACCTCACTGCCATCTCTCCAAGACATTTCCAAACCTCCACTGGTATGTCATCAGGTCCTACTGCCTTCCCCTTCTTCATTCTTTTCAGAGCTTTCCGGACTTCACCCTCACTAATCTTTCCCACTTCCTGGTCCACAGATTCTATGACCTCTACTCTTCTTTCTCTTTCATTCTCTTCATTCATTAGCTCCTCAAAGTAATCCTTCCATCTTCCTGTCACACTCTCCTCACTTGTTAGGACATTCCCATTCCCATCTTTAATAAGCCTAACCTGCTGCACATCCTTTCCAGCCTGATCCCTCTGTCTTGCCAATCGGTACAAGTCCTTCTCGCCCTCTTTAGTGTCCAGTCTCCCATACAACTCATTGTACACCCTCTGCTTTGCCTTAGCTACTTCCCTCTTTGCTCTATGTCCCATCTCCTTATATTCCTGTCTCCTCTCTTCAGTCCTCTCACTGTCATATTTCTTCTTGGCTAATCTCTTTCTTTGAATGGCGTCCTGCACTTCACTATTCCACCACCAGGTTTCCTTATCATCCATTCTCTGTCCAGATGACACACCAAGTACCTTCCTACCTGTCTCTCTAATTACTGTTGCTGTAGTAGCCCAGTCACTTGGAATTCCCCTGTAGTATATTTATTAAATCAAACATTTCTTTATTTTTCCTAAATTCGTCCATCGTTAATTTCCTTTCTATCACATATCTTCTACAGACTAAAATAATATGTTCTATTGTCTCATTTTCTCCACAATATTGACAATTTCCTATATTATATTGCTGTATTCTGTAAGAGAGAGCGAGCTCCCTGAAACCAGCCTATTTATGGGCGGGCAGAAAAGGTCACAGCCCAAAACAATTAAAGGCTGATTAGCCAACCCAAAACCTGTTCAAAGGGACAAAATAATAAGGACAATGTACCCCAGGCAAATAACAGGCATGCAAAGCAACAAACAATACAGTATGTGCTCCTTCAAGTTATTTTCATTAATCGTGCACTAAACCAAGTTCAGTCTAAGAGATTTACACCAGATTCAAGCTATAAATTTTTTAAAACTAATTTGGAAACAAAAAGATTTGTCTGTAAATTTGATGGCTGATGTCTATGATCTGTGGAGAAGGAACAACTATGATAGTTAAATGTATGCTCCATTTTAAACATATGAAAGTGTAATGTTTTGGTAAAATTATGTTTGTACAATGTACAGTACTGTATTACAGTTATTGATATACTGCTGTCTGCCATGGCTGGTAGGTTCATTTCAATCTCAAGTGTTTTATTTCACTGGTTGAATAGAAACTAATTACAATTTAACAAAATATATGAATGATAATGGACAAAAATGTCTAAATCAAAGTGTTTAATGCTAAACGGAGCCATTATCCATTGAAGTAAATAGACAAAAATAAATGTGGGCACAGTCCTGCCTTCAGCTGTCAGCGCTGCAGAAATTGTGGCATTTTATGTGTTGGCTTGTGTTGCCGTTGTGATTAGCAAATGCTGGAGCACTAAGCCTGCTATGAGTGTGTAGCTGTGCCCCCTACCTCTACTCAAAGTGCAGAAAATCTATTTTTACTAGTCTTTTTTCACAGGCAAGTGAATCCTTTTATATTCAAGAGCCAGTCACTTAAGAGAAACTTGAGTTTCCCCCATGCTTGCCAGTTGGTCCTGCTTCATGTAGCTTTTGAGGAAACTTCCATAGTGTTCTTTAGACATAAGCATTCCACACCTGTTTCTGAAAAATAAAAGTTGATATTGCAGCTGTTTTAGATATGCATCTAAATATGATCTGATATGAGCTGCTGAGACACCAAGTTTATATTGTTTTACCTGAAAAGTACTAATCAACCACAAGTAGCTGAACCACTTTTGAAACCCGCATCAGTGTTGTGGCAAACAACTTATGGAGTGAAGGACTGTGCTGAAATATATACATTTCACCGTGTATGTGAGTTAAGGACGCAAATGCAAGGAGATGGCGAGAGAGAATAAACTTTGATTTTAGGAGAACTGAAAATGCAGCAAAGTCAGAAAGTTCTTAATCATAAATTCAAAGAGCGAAGGAGTGAGGAAGGAAAAAAACTTTATAGGAGCAAGACGACATGGTGGCCCTAAGGTGTAAATGAACAACATTTGAAAAAACACAATTATATTTGAAAAAACACAACAAAAACAACAAAATCACAACAACATAATAAAACAAAAAACAGAATTACATTTGAAAAGACATTAGAAAAAAATGGAATTACATTTGAAAAAAACGAAATTACATTAAGCCAAAGCGGAAGTGGCCAAAGCAGAAGTGGCCGAAGTGAAAGTGACCCGAATCACATTGGAAAAAACAGAATTACATTTGAAAAAATAGAATCACCTTTGAACAATCAATATGGAATCACATTCAAAAAAACTGAATTACATTTGAAAGAACGGAATATTTGAAAAAAAAAAAATAATAAATAAACAACGGAATTGCATTAAGTTTTTATAGTTCATGCTGTTAATAAAAATTAATAGTAATTCAATTTTTTCTAATCTGATTCGGGTGACTTCCGCTTCAGCAACTTCCGCTTTGGCTTAATGTAATTCAATTTTTTCAAATGTAATTCTGTTATTTCTGATGTGATTCGGGCCACTTCTGCTTTGGCCACTTCCGCTTTGGCTTAATGTAATTCAGTTTTTGCAAATGTAATTCAGTTTTTTTCAAATGTAATTCGAGTTTTCTAATGTGATTCTGGCCACTTCAGCTTTGGCTTAATGTAATTCCGTTTTTTTATTTTTTTTATGTAATTCTGTTTTTTTTCTAATGTGATTCTGTTTTTTCTAATGTGATTCTGTTTTTTCAAATGTAATTCCGTTTTTTCAAATGTTATTCATTTACACCTTAGGGCCACCAAATAAGACACATACAGCTGACCCAAATCTGTGAACAAACAACAATAAAATGAGAGAGAGAAATCAGACGAGGAGGAAACTAAAGCAAGAAAAATGAATCCAACAAGTCTTCAACAAAACAATGTAGAACCAGGAAGTACAAAATTATTCAACATGAAACAACATAATCCAAAAACCACAAGAATACATGATAAGGAAATCCATCCATCCAACTATCAAACCATCCGTTGTCTTCTTCTTCCTCTCTGGGTCACAAGGTTCACTGATGCCCATGTCTAGCAGGTGGAGGACACACTGGACAGGAACAAAAATCAGATGAGTTTTCACAAATGAGACATACTTTGCATTTTGTCATAATTTCAAAATATTGCTCAACATAAAAGTTTTTTTAAAAATCCTGTAACGCTATTTTGATTGGTGATATGTGCTGCTGATTATCCATGCTGCTGATCTCTCTTTTTTTCCCCCCTTCTTTCGACCTCTCCCTTCTTCAGGGGTCGCCACAGCGAAATAAGTCGCACGAAGACTTGGCAATTGTTTTTACGCCGGATGCCCTTCCTGACACAACCACAGACCACTGAGCTACCACAGCCCTCTGTGTGGAGCAGAGAGCTGATATCTAGGGTGCCCAGGGGTAGCATATGGTGGAGGTTAAGGGCCTTGCTCAAGGGCCCATGAGTGGGGCAAATAAGGGTGGAGACAGGTGTGACACATTTTTGATGTTGTCCGTACCGGGGCTTGAACCGGCGATCTTCCGATCACAAGTTCACTTTCTTAACCTCTGAGCCACCACTCCCCTGATCATGAGGTCCTGCTGATCTCATGCTGCTGATTATTTCATGCTGCTGTATTCATTCACATTCATTCATACCCATCTGCTCTCCACAGGCTCATGTTCAGGCTGCTGTTGATACTTCTTCTAGCACTTTGAGATTTTCATTAATGAAAAGTGCGTTATAAATTGAATTCATTATTATTATTATTATTACTTCTTCTTCTTCTTTCGGCTTTTCCCTTTTCAGGGGTCGCCACAGCGAGTCATCCTCCTCCACCTCACTCTGTCCTCTGCATCCTCTGTCCTCACTCCAACTACCTTCATGTCCTCTCTAACTGCATCCATATATCTCCTCTTTGGCCTTCCTCTGTGTCTTTTTCCTGGCAGCTGCATTTCTAACATCCTTCTACCAATATACCCACTGTCCCTCCTCTGGACATGTCCAAACCATCTCAGTCTGGCCTCCCTAACTTTATCTCCCAGTTGTTCAACATGTGCTGTACCTCTGATTATCTCATTCCTGATCTTATCCATCCTTGTCACTCCTAAGGAGAACCTCAGCATCTTCATTTCTGCCACTTCCAGTTCTTTCTCCTGTCTTTTTGTCAATGACACTGTCTCCAGACCATACAACATAGCTGGTCTCACCACTGTCTTGTAAACTTTTCCTTTGACCTTTGCTGACACCTTTTTGTCACAAATCACTCCTGAAACTTTTCTCCATCCACTCCATCCTGCCTGGACTCTCTTCTTCACCTCTTTACCACATTCCCCATTTTCCTGGACAGTGGACCCCAAGTACTTGAAGTCCTGCACCTTTGTGACCTCTGCTCCTTGTAGCCTCACTGTTCCACTGGCCTCCCTCTCATTCACACACATGTACTCTGTCTTACTACGGCTGACTTTCATTCCTCTTCTTTCAAGTGCATACCTCCACCTCTCCAAGTTCTCTTCCACCTGTTCCCTGTTCTCACCACATATCACAATGTCATCTGCAAACATCATAGTCCATGGGGATTCCTGCCTGACCTCAACTGTTAGTCGGTCCATCACCAGAGCAAACAAGAAGGGGCTCAGAGACGATCCTTGATGCACCTGGCATGTGACTCGGGCGATCATGTGATCCTTGTGTTGCTGGATTTAACTGCTGTGTTTGACACAGTGGACCACAGCATTTTATTGTCACGTCTACAGCACCAAGTAGGCATCGGTGGGACTGCTCTGGAGTGGTTGGGGTCCTATTTGGCTGACAGAACATTTTCTGTAAAAATTGCTGGGTTTGAATCATTTTCTGTTCCTTTGTCATGTGGCGTACCTCAGGGATCAATTTTAGGGCCTTTGCTTTTTTTCTTTATATCTAATTCCTCTGGGATAGATTTTTAGAAAACATGGCATCTCCTTTCATTGCTACGCTGATGATTGTCAAATCTATGTGCCTTTAAGCCAAGTTGATGCCTGTCCATTAAACCTCTTTTATTGTGTCTCGAGGATCTTAAAGGAGAAATGAAAAGTGTTTTTAAGCTAATAGTAGTCTAATGAAAAGCATAAAATAAGCTTGTTGAGAAATTTTCACAAGTCAAAAATGTCATCCTAACTCAAATTTAGACTTTGCAAAGTGAAGAAATTCTCATCTGGTGTTTTTGACCCCCCTCCCCCTGCCTGCTCTCCGTCCCCTGAATATGACATAGGCAGT
The DNA here is from genome assembly GCA_038048925.1 of Garcialebias charrua. NCBI lineage: Eukaryota > Metazoa > Chordata > Actinopteri > Cyprinodontiformes > Rivulidae > Garcialebias > Garcialebias charrua. The sequence goes on from JBBPBX010012984.1 coordinate 26,341, forward strand.
GCAACTGGAGTTCATCCTCATACAGTAATATTAGTGTGTGTATCTAGTTGTGGACAAAAAGGTTTCAGTGTGTATCCTCATACAGTAATATTAGTGTGTGTATCTAGTTGTGGACAAAAAGGTTTCAGTGTGTATCCTCATACAGTAATATTAGTGTGTGTATCTAGTTGTGGACAAAAAGGTTTCAGTGTGTAGCAATTAGGGATGCAGCAAAAAAAATCTATTTTTTAAAGAATCAAGATTCTTAGTCCTGGCGATTCAGAATCGATTCTAAAAGCCCCAAAATCGATTTTAAAACTTTTTTTAAATTTTATATTGTATTTTTACCGCTCCTGTGCATTCGGCCGCTGTAGAATTTTGGCCGTGTAGGGCCACCGTAGTTAGTTAGCCAGGCAGCTCCCAATAGAGCCTGCTAGCAAGGAGGGAGACAGCATGTTTCAACTTGCTCCTTCATCTTTAAAAATCATTTTAGATCCTACTATGTTCTGGGGAAGACAGAGCTTAACAAGACATTGGTAACTGTTTCAGGACATTTTCAACACCCCCACTTCCACGTTAGCATACGGCGCTAGCATGCTAACGTTAGCATACGGCGCTAGCATGCTAACGTTAGCATGCGGCGGCTAACGCACGGCTATTCGTATTTCCAGGATAGAAATGCCCATTTATGCACTAAATCAGTGTTTTTCAACCTTTTTTGAGCCAAGGCACAGTGTTTTCATTGAAAAAATCCCGAGGTACACCACCAACCAAAATTGTAAACATAGATACACTGTATCCGCCTACATTACCACTACCGGTGTATGAATGTCTGAATGAATGGGTGGATGGCTGGTATTGTAAAGCGCTTTGGGGCTCCTCACAGGGGGCTGGAAAGCGCTATATAAATAAGCTCCATTTACCATTTACATTAAATATATAGTCATTCTTATCAAAGTGTCTTGAATAGGAATGAAATTAACACAAAAATGTATTTTTATCATGTTCTATATTTCTTATTTCAAAGTGCACTTAACATGAAATTGCACTTAACATGCCTTCAAATATACCTGAACAGTGCCACACCAATGTGGTCTTAAAATTAAAGAGGATGAAATTGCACTTAACATGCCTTCAAATACACCTGAACAGTGCCACACCAATGTGGTCTTAAAATTAAAGAGGATGAAACTGCACTTAACATGCCTTCAAATATACCTGAACAGTGCCACACCAATGTGGTCTTAAAATTAAAGAGGATGAAACTGCACTTAACATGCCTTCAAATACACCTGAACAGTGCCACACCAATGTGGTCTTAAAATTAAAGAGGATGAAACTGCACTTAACATGCCTTCAAATACACCTGAACAGTGCCACACCAATGTGGTCTTAAAATTAAAGAGGATGAAACTGCACTTAACATGCCTTCAAATACACCTGAACAGTGCCACACCAATGTGGTCTTAAAATTAAAGAGGATGAAACTGCACTTAACATGCCTTCAAATACACCTGAACAGTGCTACCATTCTCTCTACATTTTACTCACTTAGTGTGAAACCTGTGCCTGTTTGGATGAACACAAAGCTGATATTCTGGCACGAATTGAAGAAAACACACACACAAAGCTCTTCCTCAACAGCTTTCAGTCTCTCTCTGCTTTTAGTTTTCATGGCAGTTAGGCTGGAGAAGCTCACTTTGCACAGATATGTTGTGGAAAATGGGAGCAATGTCAAAATAGCTAAAAGTAAATCCAAAAGAGATGTAAGCCTTACTGTACAGTCTCACGTTCACAGTTTCTGCCTTCTTCTGATTTCCACTTGGGCCTTCATCTGGGTCCGTATTTTGTCCAGGGACCAGACCGGATTTAGTATTTTTTCTTTTGAAAAAGTTTTCCATCGCTGTTTGTTTGAGAAGATCCTCGCTGTTGGTTTGTTTTGCTCACTGCTCACGTCACGTTCATGCACCGCTACTTCTCTTGTTTTAATGTGCGACGCTATGCTCTATACTGCCACCTATCGCGCGGTAAGGAAATTACACCAGTTAATAAAAATTTCATAATAGCCTATATGCCACGGGTTTCCGTTTCGGCACCTCCGCAGTCATTACACAGTCGGCGCACTTCCGGTTAGCGGGAAAGACACGAACATAAATGACTAAATACAATTAATAAAACATCAGCATACACACCAATAACAACTCTATACACATATAAAACCATATAAAATTATGGCGACGTTCCCCCTACGGATAGCCGCGATAAATGTTCGCCGAAACCCCCCCGCGGAACAGCTGTTCCCACCGGTGGGCGGACACAACGGTACTCACGTGTAGTGCCGGTAGCGCGCGGCCGCTTCCCGTTTCGGCTCGTTGTTATGGTAGGCTACTAGGAGCTAACGCTGACAACAGCGGAGGTGGATGGGAACCGGAAGTGGCGGGTAGGTGTTCGATTTTGCCGGAAGTACGTCACGCCCCCCGTGGCATATAGGCTATTTACTAATTTTTCACGGCACACCAGACGATCTCTCGCGGCACACTGCTGTTCCGCGGCACACTGGTTGAAAAACACTGCACTAAATCACCAAACTGTTTTTGACAAACTAAAGTGATATCCTTCAGATTCAAAAAAGTCTTCTGCTTCCATTTTAAATGACAGACAAGAGGACAGTAATGATGGGTTTATAGCTTCAGTGTTATTGTAAGATAGCAAAGGAGGTCTTAATTGTGTCATAAAAGTGCGTCCAGAAAATTACTACAGAAATCACTGTACTTCGGCATGTAGCAGGAAAAATGTAAAAAAACTATTTCTTTAAGCTACTGACTTGAAAAAAGCATACTAAGTATGTTTATGTGTGTTGTTTACTATATGAAATTCTTGTTATATCGATTTTTTCAGATTTGATTACATTTCTCCTTTAAAGCTTGGATGGCCCTAAACTTTCTGCACTTTAATGAAAAAAAGACTCAGGTACTTGTTTTTTGACCTAGAGCTTGTTCGAGCCCTCCAGTTGACTTAGACCCCCTGACAATGTATGTGAAATCTACAATTACAAACCTTGGTTTTAAGATGGATAGTGATTTTAAGCTCGAGAGTCAAATAAGGACCACAGTAAAATCTGGTTTTTATCATTTGAGAAAATTGGCAAAGGTGAAACCTATTCTTTCACGGCAGCAGTTCGAAACAGTAATCCATGCCTTCATTTCATCCAGGCTGGATTACTGTAATTCTCTCTATCTCGGAGTCAGCCAGTCCTCACTTACACGTCTGCAGCTGGTGCAAAATGCTGCTGCATGACTTTTAACTGGAACACGCAAAAGAGAGCACATCACACCTGTCCTGGCTTCTCTCCACTGGCTGCCTGTGTATTTTAGAGTTAATTTTAAAATTCTCTTGTTTGTTTTTAAGGTTTTAAACAGCCTTGCCCCCTTATTTGGCAGAGCTTCTACACCATTACACTCCATCCCGGTCACTCAGGTCTGCTGACCAGCTGCTCCTGGTCATTCCACGGAGTAAGAGGAAGCTTCGAGGAGACAGGGCCTTCTCTGTTAGTGGCCCTGATTTATGGAATGCTCTGCCTTTACACATTCGACAGGCTCCCTCACTATCCATTTTCAAAACCCGTTTGAAAAAACATCTCTACTCATTGGCCTTCAACCCAACTGAGACTTGATTTTACGTCATTTTTATTGATTTTACCTGTTTAAGTTGTCATTTTATTGTATTTTAAGTTGAAATTTTAGTTCACTGTGTGTTAGTTTTGTGGTTCTGTTTTTATGCTTTCTCTTATCTTGTTTGTAGCTAGTGTCCAGCGCTTTGTTTCAGCTGTGGCTGTGTTAAAGCGCTTTATAAATAAAGCTGCTGCTGATGATGATGATGCAATCCCACCTCCACCTTGAAGCTATATGTCACTCCTACAGCACATCTCACCACTGTCCTACTGTCTTCATACATGTCCTGTACCAGTCTAACATACTTTTCTGCCACTCCAGATTTCCTCATGCAATACCACACCTCCTCTCTTGGCACCCTGTCATATGCTTTTTCTAAATCCACAAACACACAATGGAGTTCTTTCTGACCCTCTCTGTACTTCTCTATCAACATCCTCAAAGCAAAGATGGCATCTGTGGTGCTCTTTCTTGGCATGAAACCATACTGCTGCTCACAGATAGTCACCTCTTGTCTAAGCCTTCCTTCCACAACTCTCTCCCAGATCTTCATCGTGTGGCTCATCAACTTAATTCCCCTGTAGTTGCTACAACTCTGTACATCACCCTTGTTCTTAAAAATGGGAACCAGCACACTTCTTCTCCATTCTTCAGGCATTTTCTCACCCTCAAATATTCCATTAAATATTTGAGTCAAAAACCTCACTGCCACCTCTCCAAGACATTTCCAAACCTCCACTGGTATGTCATCAGGTCCTACTGCCTTCCCCTTCTTCATTCTTTTCAAAGCTTTCCGGACTTCACCCTCACTAATCTTTCCCACTTCCTGGTCCACAGTTTCTATGACCTCCACTCTTCTTTCTCTTTCATTCTCTTCATTCATTAGCTCCTCAAAGTAATCCTTCCATCTTCCCATCACACTCTCCTCACTTGTTAGAACATTCCCATTCCCATCTTTAATAAGCCTAACCTGCTGCACATCCTTTCCAGCCTGATCCCTCTGTCTTGCCAAGTCCTTCTCGCCCTCTTTAGTGTCCAGTCTCCCATACAACTCATTGTACGCCCTCTGCTTTGCCTTAGCTACTTCCCCCTTTGCTCTATGTCCCATCTCCTTATATTCTCGTCTCCTCTCTTCAGTCCTCTCACTGTCATATTTCTTCTTGGCTAATCTCTTTCTTTGAATGGTGTCCTGCACTTCACTATTCCACCACCATCTTTCCTTATCATCCATTCTCTGTCCAGATGACACACCAAGTACCTTCCTACCTGTCTCTCTAATTAATAATAATAATAATAATAACTTTTATTTATAACGCACTTTACATCAAACAGATCTCAAAGTGCTACAATGAAAAATAAAATCAAGATAAAAATCAACCACAAATGCAACAAAGAAGAGGAACAACCAAGAGGATGGAGCCTCACAGATAATTGCATCAAAAACTTAAAATTCACAAAATGCAGATAAAATACTCAAAAAACTGGGTGCAATAAAAAACAAAAGCACAATTAATTATTTAAAAAACTGGATAAAAAGAAAGGTTTTAAGACCTTTTTTAAAACATGTCACGGTCTGTGGGGCCCTCAGATATGAGGGCAGGGCGTTCCACAGCCGAGGGGCAGCGCAGGAGAAAGCCCGGTCTCCCATTGTGCGAGACCGAGACCTGGGAGTGAGAAGAAGATGGGTGTTGGAAGAGCGGAGAGTGCGGGAAGGACAGTGAGGAGTGAGAAGTTCTTTTAAATAAGATGGTGCATTACCGTACAGGCACTGGAAGGTGAGCAGATAAATTTTGTACGTGATCCGGGCAGAAACAGGAAGCCAGTGTAGTGAACTGTTACTGTTGCTGTAGTAGCCCAGTCACTTGGAAGCTCTTTCTTACCACCCAGAGCCTTTAACAGCTCGTCTCTGAATTTCTCACAACATTCTTCCTTCTTTAGCTTCCACCATTTGGTCTTCTTCTCTGATTTTACTCTTTTTCTCTTCTTCACAACAACAGTCATTCTACACACAACCATCCGATGCTGTCTGGCCACGCTCTCCCCTGCCACAACCTTACAGTCTCCAATCTCCCTCAGGTTTCCTCTTCTACACAGAATGTAGTCGACCTGTGTACTCCTTCCTCCACTCTTATAGGTCACTCTATGTTCCTCCCTCTTTTGGAAATAGGTATTGACTATAGCCATTTCCATTCTCTTGGCAAAATCCACCACCATCTGTCCTTCCTGGTTTCTTTCCTTGACACCAAACCTACCCATCACTTCCTCATCCCCTCTGTTTCCTTCACCAACATGTCCATTCAGGTCTGCTCCAATCACCACTCTTTCCTCCCTGGGAATACTCTCTATCACTTCATCCAAATCTTTCCAAAATGTATCTTTCTCCTCCCCATATTTTCCGACTTACAATGAAATTTGACTTGCGATGTCACGTAGGAACGGAACTCGTTCGTAAGTCGGGGACTACCTGTAAATGAATATGTATATGTATACAGCCCCTCAAACTGAAGAAGTATTTAAGATGAAAGGCGAAACATTTCTACAATTTCTTTTTATGTATTTATTTGTTTACCCGTGCAGAGGACCTGAATTTACTTTTTTCTCCTACCTGGATTATTGAGCATTTATCAGGATACGTATACATACGTATACATATACATTTTGTTCCAGTAACCAATGTTGCATCCGAATGTCCCATGTCCTGAACATCTGAGGTAGACCTTGTTAACGTGAACAATGTCCAGCATGGCATCAGCATCAAATATGTTTTTCACAACAAACATCTAAGCCAACCAACATCTAAGCCACACTAAGGTTGCTTGGATGTTGGTTGCATTGGGGTTTGAACCCTTGATCTTTCATACCGTTGTCTGGAATAAATGTACCATCCAGGTCCAAAATGTTTCTGCATACATGTTGAAGCTCAAAGACACAGCTGGGTTTCTGTCAGTGCAGATTTTTTTTTTTGTTCTTAAAAAATGTTAAAGGCATTCTGAAGGCTGATGGTATTCCAAAAAAAAAAAAAAAGGCTGAAAATGTATCAACGTCTGAGAAGCTTACAGTAAGGGAAAGACGTGATCATTTATGACTTTTAACAAACAAAATGTTTCCAGAGGTTCTTGAAAAGTTTCTCAAAATGATATTTTCACCTGCTGAACTATTTTAAGTCTCATTTAAAATATTGTTATCAATTGTTTAAAGAATGCATAATTAATGTGATATGTACTTTTGAGAAAATCGGCACAAACTTGGTCCTGCTTTCCTTGAGCCATCCACTGTTGTCCTCTCCCATAGCCGTAGATTATTCAGTTCATTGACATTCTCTCCAGTTGATTGCAATTTCCCATTCAGCCCTTTGATGCTGGCCAGATTTAAAAATTCTGTTTGTGAACCGTCCATACCTTTGGTCTGTCGGGTGCTTGGCAGGACTGGAAGCTGACAAGCCAAGCAATAGTCACCTCCCCTTAAAAAGAGCCAGGGGTGGTGTGAGGTTTATACTGTTCAAAGGACTTCTCTCCTCCTTCATCATTTTGTGGGCTGATGTGGGTGAACCTACAGAAAAGATTAAAGAAGTTATCCAGTCAGTGACGGTGAAGTCTTCATACACAGTACAGTACATAACTGCATTCCCAAAAATTTCACTTCAGTCAATGACTATCAGACGGTTTAAAAGATGGTCTATTTTCCAATGTCTTGATACATGAACTTGTGTGAAAATAGCAACAACAAAAAAGCTGCACAACTAATACTTCTATTGACAAACATATGCGGTTTAATCGGTTAATTATGAGTTAAATCCTTGATGATTAGATCATTTTTATGTCTCTGTTTTATTACGGTAGTTGTTTTTTTCATGTGTCATTTTTTTCAATGGGATTTCTTACTGTTGCAAGGAATTGCATGTCCACCCTCAAGAACAAGGTGAAAGGGATTCATTTCCCCCCCTGTAGGCCAGAACTTTTGAAGTACAGTATGTTGTTACAAAAAATAAAAAGTCACTTCAAAATAAGACATGGTTGCTTGTGTAAAGGGAAAAAAAGACCAACCTTTAAACCCTTACAGGTTGATTTAACTTTAACGACCTTGATGCACGACTGACTTGGAGACATGAGACTTTTAAGAGTTCTATCTTAATTTGGGGAAAAATGAAGGTCAATCTGGATATCAAAACAAAAGCTATTTATTTAATATGAAATAATAATTTGTTTGCAAGAAGACAATACATAAATCACAAGTTAAAACTAGATATTTTCTGGTTAATTCTTGTATGAATTTATGGATCTGTTGCTGGGAAGAATCTGTGCCAAAGCTGATGGGAATGGGATTTGTCACCAGCAGAGCAGAAAAGGCAAGGATGACTCTTCGGCTGTTTCAGTTCTACTCTCATCCCTTGTTTAATTGTTAGAAACAAGAAGATTTAGTTATTTTTATTGCTTTATTGATTTTAATTAAACTTTGTTGGCCTCAGCCTTTCCGGTCTGCACGGGTTTTGGCGGTGGAGACTATTGATTCCTACTGTTAGAACGGCCGTTTTTAAATACAATCTGTTTGAAACACAAGTGGGAAAAACTGGAGTTATGAAAGAAAACAAGAAAAATGGTTAAATTTAGAAACTGGGCTGTCTGTGTTGCCACAGACAATGATGGAGTGTGTTGTCATTGTTTGTTATTATTAATATTTGCACTGTCAATTTGAAATTAGCTGTTAGGCTGTTGGGTTTCAGTTTATTGTTGATTTTTGTTTCCAATCTTTTAAGCAGAGTCTGTGTGAAAATTAATTTATTACACTTTTATTTATCTCTGTGTCGCAGCATCAACTATTGTAACTTACTTAAGGCTGCTTCATGTGCCACACATGTATACAGAATTATTTGTATTTGTTTAAAAAAAAATTAACCTTGGACAAATAATTTGTTCAAATATAAATATTACAGCTGGTATGTTTTAGAAAATCTAGGATTTTATCAATTTTTAGTGGTAGTTTACATCAGACTTTATCATGTGATTCATCACTTGCGGAAAAAAAATCACGTCTTTTTCAGACATTCACTCTTTTGTTATAAGGCACTCATACTTAAATCTTCTTTAGGCTTTTCCCTCTTCAGGTGTCGCCACAGTGAGTCATCATCCTCCATCTCTCTCTGCCCTCTGCATCCTCTGTCCTCACTCCAACTACCTCCATGTCCTCTGCATCCATACATCTCCTCTTTGTCTTTTTCCTGCCAGCTGCATTTCTAACATCCTTCTACCAATATACAGTACCCACTGTCCCTCCTCTGGACATGTCCAAACCATCTCAGTCTGGCCTCCCTAACTTTATCTCCCAGTTGTTCAACCTGTGCTGTACCTCTGATTATCCCTTAATCTTATCCATCCTTGTCACTCCTAAGAAAAAAACTTCAACATCTTCATTTCTGCCACTTCCAGTTCTTTCTCATGTCTTTTTGTCAATGACACTGTCTCCAGACCATGCAACATAGCTGGTCTCACCACTGTCTTGTAAACTTTTCCTTTGATCTTTGCCGACACCCTTTAGTCGCAAATCACTCCTGAAACTTTTCTCCATTCCCTCCATCCTGCCTGGACTTGATACGTGGACCTTTACAAAACACACACAAAAAAATTGTAATATGTGAAAATATATGTTTCAGAAATGTTTAAAATGGTTTTAAATAATGGCCAATTTTCACAAGTGTTTCAATATACTTTTTGTGTTTTTGCATACTTTACAAAAGTTTCAAACCATTCCTAAGTTTTTTTTAGTTATATTTTATTTACTTTATTCTTTATCTGAACTTGGGGAAAGGGTCTTCTCCTACTCTGCTCCCGTTTCCTGGAATATCTTGCAAAACGATCTGAAGCTCCCGACCTTGACCTCTCTGAGTGGCTTCAACATCTGCTAAGTTCATGGCAAAGCCAATGTTTTTAGTTTTCTACATCGTTTTACAGCATAGCTATTTTTGTTTCGTTCTTAAATATAAATTTCTTCCATTTATTTTTTTATCCATTGACATATTTTAATTATTATTCAAGAATCAAGAATCAAGAAGGTTTATTAACATTGCATCAATTTTCACTAATACAACGTAAATATGTAGTTGCAGCATCCAGGAGAGAGAATGAGTGCAAAAAGCTGCAGCTCAACAAAGCACATGACATGTTCATCAACACATGATATGTTTATCAACACATGATATGCTCTTAGCGCGGCCAGTCCCAATCTGTCCCCAGATGAAGGTCAAAAGCAGGAAAACAGGCAGAGACACGGGGATTCACAGCATTGATATTAAAAAAAGATGAATCACATTTTGTCTTCAAGACACCGCGTGATCCAGTAAAAACCATATCAAAAGCACATTTAGTTACAATAACAAATGGAGATACGGCAGGCAAGGAGATAAGTCTGTGAGTAATTTCAGACAAACACAGAGTTCAGCAGATGTGCAGCTGGGTGTTATCTGAGGCTTCACAGAAATCTCTGGGGAGGGGGAGGGGGGGGGACTCTTCAGCTCCACACTCCAGGAGAATGGCTTCCCACAGCCTAATTTTCAAGGACATGTGCAGAAGCCAGATAATGTTCTTGTTTGTTATCCAATAGACCACAGTGTTCTTTTCCACTGCCGCCTTCAAGTCTGTGGTGCTGTTTCATGGCCGAAAGAAATCCAAATATGTGGTTCTGCTCCGCTCCGCTTCATGAACTTCCATCTGTCCCTTGATTGATCCGGGGTGGCTGTAAACAAGTCCCAAAACGGACAGCAGGTGCGCGGTGGTCCACCACTGCTCCAAGCGAGCGATTGAGCTCATACAACAGCTGGGATGAGGAGCTCACGGCCCGGTTCAGAGAATTTTGCTGATCAGGTAGTGCCGACAGCGCGCTGATAGCTGCCGAAGCCTCCCTCAGCTTCCAGTAACAAACAACTCCGCTATTGTCTGCTGTTGTCATCATTCTTTGTTAAAAAATGGTCTCTGTTGTAAATGAGTCCTCGAGGCTGAATGAGACTAACTTGTATAAATAAAGGTTGAAGTTGTCTGTTTTGCTACTTTGACATCTTTGTTTTAACTTGTTAAAAAAAACGGTATTTCTCTCTTATGATTATCTATTGTTGATTTTCCAAGGAAATTCTACTGTTGCTGTTGTCATCATTATTTGTTTGTAGACAGGTCTCTCTTGTAAATGAGTCCTCGAGGCTCAATGAGACTAACCTGCCTAAATAAAGGTTGAATGGATCAACAGTTCTTCATTATTTTTTAAGTTTAAAATTTTCCCACCTGTTTTCTGTCCAAGACTTGTACTTAACCATGACAGCATGTTGTGCAATGTGTTCTCAAAAAATGAGAAATACGAACAAGTAGAGGACAAAATAATACGAGTCAGGTTTAAAAACTATCCACAACAGATGACGAGCGTCTGAAAGACACAATTTTATTTCCTGGTAAAACAAATCTTCTCACAGCACCAGAGAGAGGCATCATCCTTCAGCTCATCAGGTTTGCAACTTATAGTTCTTCAGGAAACATCTTGTTGGTGCGAAAACACATTTTTGTCCCACAGTTTTCAGACTGTTGTTGTTAGTGTCTTTTTGCTAGATTGCCAGGAAATGTGTCTCTAAAGATTAAATCTAAGACGTTCTTTGCCACGTTGGTTGTCTTTTGTGTTGCCACAGGACTGGTTGAACTCTAAAGAAGTCTTTTTATAGTTGAATAATTCAAATGTTAAAGCTAGATAACTATAAATAAAAAAATGTTCCACTTATAATGGTGAGGTACTACCAAGCACAAAAAAGTAAAAGCAGTTAAAACCTAATGAAAACCTTCAGAAAGTCTAGTGACCAAGATTCTGGTTGTCGTCCATCCATCTAGTTCTGGCTATTCGTTTCAGTTTAATTGCTGAGGTGACTATTTTAGGAGGGGAAAAGATTCCTCTCTCCAACACACTCCTGCTCCTTCTGAGGTGTCGCTTAGGGCTCCCAGCCCAAAAAGGTTGCACACCCTCCAATGAGTTCTGGATCCAGACCCGGGTGGAACGGGTCTGGAAAACCTTGAAAGGGAGTAGACCAGAAGGCACCCTAATGCCCAAATCACCTGCAGTGGCACTATTCCAAGATCCCCTGCATGATGAAGCTCTTCACCTTCTCTAAACCTTAGCCATGCTACCTTATAAAGGAAACTTTATTTCTACTACACTCACAGAAATGATTCAAGGCATAAGTAATTTTTATGCATTTAAATCTATTAGATTTTATTTAAAAACTCGTATTTTTAATATATATGCATTAAAATAAAATATTATCTTAATAATTTAATCAAATATCAACTGTATTGAATGTAATTAGTTAATACTTACTAACATTGTTTAAATTATTGTTTAAATAATCAAAGATATAAAACAAGATTATATTCTTTAAATTTTATGTGATTGGTTTTCATAAAAGTTATGTGAAACAATGTCCTCCACCAGTAGATGGCGGTAATGCCCTTTAAGTTGCTTACTAACTGCCGTAAAACTTGAACAAGAAGAAGAAGAAAAAGCTGTCCTCCATTTTGCATCATCCAAGTTGTTCTTCGTACATGCACGGTAGGCAATCCGTAAACAATCTGATACATCCTAATGTTTTATTACTCCTAAATGTGTCATAATCGTACAGTTATTACAACATATCATCAATATCAATCCATTTATGTAGTTTGTGATTATTTTAGGCATTTTTATCTTGGTCACGTTGCTGGATGTTAGATGAGATGTCTCCAAATGGTTGCAGACCCCTGATCTAGACATTTTAGCTAAACGTTGTTGTTTGTAGGATTTTTTTTTAGTCTGTTGGTCAATGATTTTCATTTCTATATAGCTATCTATATATATATAGCAAACTGAGCTATTCAACTGCAATAAAGTAAACTAAAGAACTGAACAAGAATTAAAAAAAAATAGGACTCTAATGTGTTAGCTTAGTAACTGCTTTTTACTGGCTTGTATTATAGAATTGAATGGTGGTTGTTGTTTGTCTTATCACTACTATTCTTTTTTTTCCAGATACAGTACCTATTATATTTCTCCTCCTGTCCTGTTCTCTCACCTCATGTGGCAACATAGATTTTGTAAGTACAAGTTTAAGATGTACGCATCAAAATGTAATTACTTTTAGTTAACAGTTCATGTGATGTTAAAATGGTTACAATATCAAGTTGAAATGTTTAGAGGAAGCATGTTAAACGTATAAATTATATGATTTATAATGCAAAAAACTCAGACTTACGTCTGATCTTGGACAATGTGTTGTTTTTAAGTTTGTCGTTTTAGGTTTTATTATGCACTTTGAAAAGGAGCTGGCTTTCTTGAATGCCTTTTTTTGTAACACCATGAAAGCTGCTAAACTTCAATAACAAACTCAAGCTGAAAGGCAGCTCATTTTACAGATAAATCTAATTGAGTTTTTCTTTGTCTTAATTCACAGGTACTGTGTGAATGTGGTTTTCTTTTCAGCTGAGCTGGACATCATGAGGTTGCAGTCAACTCTCTGAAGAATAAACGGAAAGGCCAGGAGACGCCAGCGGCCAACAAGGCCAGGAAGGCAGAAGTTAATTTCTGTCCAAACATACCCAGAGGTGAAACAACAGAGAGTATGGAGGCGGAAAGGGTGGCTCTACTGATAGAGGTAAAAAAGAAGAAAAAGGGTGAGGCTGAGATCAAGAAGAAGATGCAACATACCTTCTCAATCAGAAGGCAGGAGGTCCTACAGGAGCCAGCAATTCCAGAGTTCCTAAACAGATGGCCAGCACTCTTTGATGTCAGTGAGGTAAGTCTGAATCTGAAGTGTAATAACTTCATCTATCACTGATATTCTTTTCGAGCTGTTAAAATCAGTATCCTGTCTGAATTGCCTTTTATAGATCAACTTGGAGTTTATGCGACTGACAACTGTACCTCTGACCTCCAAATTCCTTGGAGAACTGGACCGTCAGACAGACAACCTGATCCAGGTTTTCAATGCCAAAGGTGGAACAGCAGGAAGAAAGATCACCGCCATAATGGCTCAGATGTAATGTATGTTATTTATTTACTTATATTTTCTTTTTCTAATCTGATAAGCATATGGATTGTGCTGCTCAGCTGTATGGGAAAGCTCATATGTTAAATATTTGAAAGTTTTTTTTTGGCCCTTTCCAAATTACTGTTTACTAAATGGGCCTAGACCTGTGTGAGCTTTACCTGAGTGGGGTAAAGCAATGTGATGAGCTGGTCAATTAGGGACATGTCAGTGACTTTGTAGGCCTCAGCACATGTTTTAGTGTGTCTCTAACACTGACAGGCATGAATCATGTTGGGTTTTTTTCTTCCTCAGAATGAAGACATCAACGTGAGGCGTGATTGTGTGCTGAGCTGCCTGAGCATCTACCTCAATGAAGACCTGGACACACTGGTTAAAGAATACATGGTATGCCAGCCTACTGTCCTTCGTGCCAGATGTAATTTCCATTCAGATTTGCCACATAACATATGGCGTTCATAAGAATGAGACAGTCAAACATAGGACACATTGACCTTGACCACCAGTAGTTCATCAATGAGTCCAATGGGTTGTTTGTTTAGAATGAGAAATTCCCACAAGGAAAATTTTGGTAGTGCTGTCACTTCGTAGGAAGTAAATCCACTTAGTCCAGTGGAGCCTGAAGATAAAGTGGGCCGGGTCCTGGCACCTAAATGTCCTCATTATGCCCAGGATGACAATTCTCGCCAAAACAACAAGGTGAGGACACAGGCCCTTCCTAGTTCTTATGACCTAGCAGCATGTTTTGGATGTATTTATTAAGAAATGCTTTTCAAATAATGTGAGGTCATCTTGATTCTTGGTTCTGATCAACTGGATTCTACTGTGTTTGTTTGGGGGATAGCACTAGGACGCACGTTGTGGACTGTCAACTTATGAACTCCAACGCCTTGAGAACATCGTACAGAAGCAAGCCTTTTTGTCTTCTTTGAAGATATGGCAAGTATGTGAAACTATAACCAATTCAAGACCTATTGGCTGTTGTCCATGTCACTCACTCTCCCTCTCATACTTTGTGTGTCTTCACTAACCCTCACCTTGGTCTCTCCTTTGCTCTGCCCCCTGCTCTTTTAACAATTATGGGGGCTTTTCTGTAGCCATGGCAGTTCGCCACGATCAATTACATGTAGAAGAAACCCTGGTGCTCCCTGTATCTTTCTTTTTGTCATACTCACTAATCTCACTTGTTATCTCCCACCAGTGTCACATCACACATGCATTGAGCATGGGATTTGAAAAAGGTTTCAAATTTGGTCTTAATGGGTTATTGTCTTTTTTTTTTCACCAAAAATTTGTTTTACAAAGTGTGCAATTTCTGTCTTTCTCCATTAGCATGCCTTGTACTATGTTTAGGATTGCTGTCTATGGAAAGAAACAATGGGATAATTGTTTATTTTTCTCTGTCAAAAGGAAGTCGAGGATCTGAGACAGTCAGCAAAGCCAAACTCACATGTCAAGAGGTAAGTCATAAAGCATTGTACAAAGCATTAACTGTTTTTGCAGTTGGGACAGAATATTGACTAGAAGGGGAGCAGTTTCCAACAGAAAAAAGGTAAAGGGAGAGAGAAGGTTAGGATAGGGAAAGGTAGGTCCTTTCTCTTCCCTGTCATCCTCCCTCCAAACCTCTTACTACTGTCCTCTCTTATATCTCTTATATATGAGCGGAGTAAACAAGAGGTTAGGAGAGAGGAAGTGAGTAGAAAAGGCAGAAGAGAGGGAAAAGAGGTTGGAGAAGTTTGCTTCCTTTCATTTAATCCATTTTCCCTGCACCAATGAACAGTTTATTTGTTTCTTATACCGGTAGTAACTGCCTACGTATTTACAACACTGATCTCTGAACAAACAGGGGTGTTCCTGATTATGTATTTCTATATATCAATGCATTTCTGGAGTCACTGAATCAAATCCCTGCCCAGAGACCTTTCTGGGTAGAGTTTGTATGTTCTCTCCGTGCATGGGTGGGTTTTCTCCGGATACTCCAGCTTCCTCCCACAGACCAAAAACATAAATGTTAGGTTAATTAATAACTCTAAACTGTCCCTAGGTGAGAGTGAGTGGTTGTTTGACTCGTTTGAATCTACCGGTATGTGGCCCAGTGATGGACTTGCGACCTGTCCAGGGTGTACCTCACCCCTTGTACAGTGACTACTGGGTATGGTCACGAGTGATCCCTATGACCCTGAAAGGAAGATGCGGGTATAGATAATGGATGGATGGATTTGTTTGTATTTGGTATTTTGTTAACTGCATTTTTTTATTTTGGCAGGTCAAAGGCTTCAGTGGGAAAAGAGCATTCTCCACGGAAATCCCTTCGTATTAAAGAAGCACAAACCCTCAGTGGTGAATCAACCCATAAACATGTGAGAACAAGACTACTACTGTAAAGGTTCAATTTTTGTTGTAATTGTTGTTGTCACCTTGATAGAAAAGTGCAGAATTTGACAGTAGGCTGTGAATAATCTATTAACAACAACGCAAAATGCATACTTATGACTTTTTCTTTTTTTCCAGGCTTTTTGGAGGTGATCAAAGGTCTTAAGGTCATTGTGACCTTGAACTAGCATCCATCTCATTCTCATGAACGCATATATGCAGCGCTTTAAAGAAATTTATTCAAATGAACACTCACTTGGCCTAAGGATGAGCTGCTTGGATTTTAGTGGTCAAGGTTAGGATCACATAACCAATCATTCTGTTCTCTTTATATTCCAGGACATTGAATCCAGAGAGGCTGAGGCAGACATTGCGGAGAAGACCATGGGCATCTACACTGTCCGAGCAGAGGGTCGTGGTCCTGATGGTCCAGGTAATGGACGCTTTGCTGATGTTGGTGTTGTGCATGCTACATACATGCATGCATGCTACATACATACGTACTACATACATTCATACTACATACATACAGAATACATACATACATGTTACATATATGCTACATGCATACATACATATTACATATATACTACATGCATACATACATACATACATACATATTACATATATACTACATACATACATATTACATATATACTACATAAATACATACATATTACATATATACTACATACATACATACATATTACATATATACTACATACATGCATACATATTACATATATATTACATACATACATATCACATATATATTACATACATACATATTACATATATACTACATACATACATATTACATATATACTACATACATACATATTACATATATACTACATACATATTACATATATGCTACATACATACATACATATTACATATATGCTACATGCATACATACATACATACATATTACATATATACTACATACATACATACATACATATTACATATATACTACATACATACATACATATTACATATATCTACATATACATACATACATACATACATATTACATATATACTACATACATACATACATACATATTACATATATACTACATACATACATATTACATATATACTACATACATACATATATACTACATACATACATATATACTACATACATACACATATATATATACTACATACATACATATATACTACATACATATTACATATATACTACACGCATACATACATATTACATATATACTACACGCATACATACATATTACATATATACTACACGCATACATACATATTACATATATACTACACGCATACATACATATTACATATATACTACACGCATACATACATATTACATATATACTACACGCATACATACATATTACATATATACTACACGCATACATACATATTACATATATACTACACGCATACATACATATTACATATATACTACTACATACATACATATTACATATATACTACATACATACATATTACATATATACTACATACATATTGCATATATACTATACATACATATTACATATATACTACACGCATACATACATATTACATATATACTACACGCATACATACATATTACATATATACTACACGCATACATACATATTACATACATACTACACGCATACATACATATTACATATATACTACACGCATACATACATATTACATATATACTACACGCATACATACATATTACATACATACTACACACATACATACATATTACATACATACTACACACATACATAATACATACATACTACATGCTACATACATACATGCTACATAACACATATGCAGTGCTTTAAAGAAATTTATTCAAATGAACACTCACTTGGCCTAAGGATGAGCTGCTTAGATTTTAGTGGTCAAGGTTAGGATCACATAACCAATCATTCTGTTCTCTTTATATTCCAGGACATTGAATCCAGAGAGGCTGAGGCAGACATTGTGGAGAAGACCATGGGCATCTACACTGTCCGAGCAGAGGGTCGTGGTCCTGATGGTCCAGGTAATGGACGCTTTGCTGATGTTGGAGTTGTGCTGGAAGGTGTGGAAGTCCTCCATAACCTACAGAGTGTCAGCCATGCGTGCGTGATGCTTTATGGACTGATCTATGCACTCAACTTGAGCTATCCGAAAAGCCTGACCCGTACATTCGAGGTGTACCAGAAAATCCTGATGAACCTGGACTCAGCCAAGCTGTCACCAAAAGTACAGACACTGAAACTCAAATTGCCCCAGTGATTTGGCTGGCAATAATGCACATACACAGCTACCTGATTTTTTGTCAGTTTCTCCATCATACAGACTGTTTAAATCCCTTATAGTTTTTGAAGGGTGTGTCAGGAAAATACCTGTTTAATGTTCTTTTTTTTTCTTTTGATGTTGAAGCACTTAACAGGAAGTGATGTGTGCTCCATGGATTTGGCTGGCAATAATGCACATGCACAGCTACCTGATTTTTTTGTCAGTTTCTCCATCATACAGACTGTTTAAATCCCTTATAGTTCTTGAAGGGTGTGTCAGGAAAATACCTGTTTGATGTTGTTCTTTTATTTCTTTTGATGTTGAAGCACTTAACAGGAAGTGATGTGTGAATGTGGCTGTGTAGGTGAGTTCTTATGTGAGTTCATAGATGGTTGGTTTCTAAAATGTTTTAGCGGGACATATTGTATTACCTCAGCTCAAACCAGATTTTTTTTCTTGAATTGTTTCCAGATTCAGTGGAGTTAAGTGTTACAAAGATTTGTTCTAAAAGGTGCTTAAGTTTCTACAAAATCCACTAAGGTGAAGTCTTTATTTTTTTTACTTGTAATATTTTAGGAAAAGTATGGCCAAAATGGGACCTATGGTCTTGTGAATATGCACAAGTGAAACTTTAATTTTGATATTATAATTTTGTGTATTTAATATGATTTGAAGTTTAATAAAGATGTTGAAAGAACAACAACTGATTGCTTCATTAAGATTGTTGGTATGAATGGAAAGGAATTGCATAAATGTTATGCATTTTGATTAATTTAGTTCATTACATATGCATAAATGACATGTAATTAAAATAAATATATGCTATTTATATTGAATAATAAACCTGATTATTATGCAAATTAAAATAATATTCTTTATGTATTTGAAATAAATACCCTCAAGATTATTCATTTAGAGTAATTATATGTTATTAATTCTGAATACATAAACCTGAGGGTTATGCATTTAAAATAAATAGGCCTTATTACATGAATGAATATGCATCATGTAAGGTTTATTTCATAGGTTTGCCTTAAACTTATCTAATAAAAAGGCACGCAATTTTGTCATTTAATAAAATTACATAAATCTTAAAAATTGGGGTTAAATATTTCTGTGAGTGTACTTGTATTGGATTATTCACACCGCATGACCATAGATGAGGGTTGGATTCTAAATTAACAAGTGAAACAAAAGCCATGCCTTTAAGCTCAGCTTCTTTTTCGCCGCAGCAAACCAGAGCAGCATCCTCATAACTGCTGATGAGGCACCAATCCACCAATAGATCTCCTTCTCCATCCTACCATTACTCCTGAATAAGATTTCCAAATTCTTAAACTGTGCAGCATGAGGCATAGATTCATCTCTGACTCATAGAGAGCATTGCACCTATTTTTGGTAGAGGTTTGGTAGAAGTTTGTGGCGCCAAGACACCACACATCATTTGCAAAAAGAGACGAGACCCTGAGTCTTGTATTGCATATTGTTTTGCACTATTAGTGTTTAGAATATTAGTTTATCATATGTCTTAGTTTATATCTTAGATCTTTATTACTGTTTCTTTTACAATTCATATTTTTGCTATTGTTGGATATAAATGGGACCTTGTATATACAATTTTGTTCCACCTCATGTACCACATGTGATGCAAATGACACTAAAGAACCTTTATTCTAAACCAACATTTTCTTCTTAACTGTACCTTGAGATTTGGCCCACAAACAACACAAATAAGAATGGTCCAAAAGGAAAGTCCAGGTGTAGTCCCACTCACAGCAGCGATGAGCATGACTTTGTGCCAAGACTAAAGATACAGCTTTCACTATGCAAAAAAGCTAAGTCTGGTCCTCTGGACACTCAAAAACAAAACAAAACAAAGCAAAAAAGCCTTGAGTGTCCAGAGGACCAGACTTAGCTTTTTTGGATTTTTCTACCTGGATTACTGAGCATGCATCAGGGTAGCTTTCACTATGGTTATACAAGGCCCTTTAAAAGTGACCCTGAAACCTCATACTCCCACAGTGCCCTCAAAGAATGCCTTAGGTTACCCAGTCATATTCTCCAAATCCACAATGGAGAGTCAACTCCCTTGATGCTCTTAGCAAGGATAAATATCTGGTCAGATCTAAGTCTGGCCACTTAAAAGCAAAATCTATTGAAATCAGGGATGACTCAAGACTTGTGCACAGTGCTATACATTTTCTAACACTTTCAAAATGAACTTTTCTGTTTTTGTAATGATCTGCTTAAGAAATTTTGATTTAGATTATTTTTTTTTTTTTCATTTTAAAATTTTACAATAACCAGTGTAGCAAACCTGTGGTACAGTGCAATCAAATCAATCAATGCTAGACATTTAGGTAAATATGTTAAGCTATTTTATTACAGCATGGTTGGTACCTCTCAATGAGCAGGTTGCCCCTGTTCGAACCCCAGTTAGGGGTCTTTCTGGGTAGAGTTTTCATGTTCTCTCCGTGCATATGTGGGTTTTCAGGTACGCTGGTTTCCTCCCACAGATCAAAAACAGTTTGGTAACTCTAAATTGTCCCTAGGTGTGAGTGAGAGAGCAAATGGTTGTTTGTCTTGTTTGTCTCTCTGTCCCTGTGATGGACTGGAGACCTGTCCAGGGTGTCCCCTGCCTCTTACACAGTGATGGTGGACATGGGCACCAGTGACCCCTGTGACCCAAAAAGGAAGAATCGGGTAAAAGATAATGGATGGTGGAGGTTGTCTTTATAATTACCAAATGCAATCAACAGAGGATGTATTGCCTTGTCAGGATAGTTCTAGGGGTCTCGTTCGTTCATAAGGATTTTCTTGGATTCAGTTGACCTGCTCATCTTTTAAGTTTTATGTGGATATTAGCACCAAAACCAAGACTGGTGCATGTTAGTTTCAGAGTAAAAAAAGGTTCACCCCCCACAAAATTGTAAGGCCTCTAACGTTCCACTTTTCTTAGCTGTATGTGTAATTTCTTAGCTACCAAATTAGGCTGCTTTTCAACAGATGTGATAAGCTGATTACCATTCGCAGGAGGCTGTTGCTACCACTGTCACCAATAGCTGCTTTTTATGAGGCATATTCAGCAGGAGGACAGACGGGCATTTTCTTTCTTTTCTTTTCCTCCTTTTTGCTTTCTGAATCAATACTTTTTCCAACAGAACTTCATAAAAGGCCCCTGACATGGCTTTGCTACATATCGAGACATACAACAATGCAACCCAGGCCCTTTCAATATCAGAGGGACTTATTTAATCAATATTTATTCTCTTTTTGACACAAACACGCGTGGTAGGATATGAAAGTCTGGAACAGTGAAGTCAGAGCATTTTAGACAAGCGTTCTTGTGATGTGAGACAAAATAATAACAAAAAAAGTTTGTAATGTTAGCAAAATAATAATAAATTTAATAAAATCACCAAATGTGTTTGAATGAAACTCTCAAAAAGCAATTATTTGATTGACATCCACACTGATTTATTTTTTAATTTTTAAATCAACCCTAATATGGTCACCACACAAACCCAATTGTTCCAAACACAAAAGCTGTCTATGACTCGGTTAACTTTACAACTACTGAGTTATAATTTGGTGTGGTAGTAGCTGAGACTGATAACTTTTGCTAAACCCAGTTCCCTTTCAGTTCGGTCTCTCGGTGCAACATACTTGCTATGGGAATTGCGCCCCCGCGCGATTACCTGAAGGAATACAATCACGCCTTTTACGGCAGGGGGCATCACCCCACGTCAGAGGTACCGCCTTTCAGGTACTTAAGCGACTGACGCCCCTCCATCTTTCTCTTTTTGCCCTTCACCTCGCTGATACACCTGAACATCGCGGGACCTCTCTGTTGTCGCGTCGCTTGATTGAGGTGAGCTTGCTCCCTACACTGAGCGTACAGAGACATTTTTCCTGCGTACTGCTGGGCTGACGAAAGCTAGTCCAGCATTTTTCTACTTACCCGAAGTTTTTCTTCTCTTCCGCAGCTTCGCTCGACGACGCTAACTGCGTCACAACCTTCTGCTAATCTACTAGCAGTCTACTAGTGAAAGCAAGACGACGGAGAAGACGGCTTCGAACAAAATGAAACTAGGATCAACTTCTACTCTTCTCGTCTCCGGACATGGCTCCCGAGAAGGGAAAGCGGAGGACAAAGAAAAAGAAAGACGACGAGTCCTCGCTCGCACCCATGCCCCAGCGGATGCGGCTACTCCCTCTCGGCAACGGACACCCACGAGGCCTGTCCTGTCTGCCTAGGGATCCTGCACGCGATGAAAGCGCTGGAATCCCACGACTCCTGCCCCCTCTGTCGTCGAATGACGGCCACAGTGAGGAAACGCCACGCGGACACGTTGGCCAAATCTATGGCAAGGACGGTGGCGATGAAGGTCGCACGTCACACTAACCTGCCTGCTCCAGAACCGGAGCCTGAAAACGTGGACCTGGAGTGCAATGGCCGAGTCGAGGAGGACAACGCGTCAGACTCCTCACTTGCCGTCGAGGACTCGACGCCAGAAGTGTCCGACATAGACGCCAAATACGGTGACAAGGGAGAAACTGTTCATTCCTCCCAGAACCTGGCGCAGAACCTTCCGGAACCGGACTTGTCGGTACCTGCCCTGTTCGACCTGTGCCATAGGGCCGTTGATTTCCTGCAAGTCACGTGGCCAGACCCTATGCCTCGCCAACAGGCTCGAGGCTGGCGGGAAACTATTTCTACGCGAAGCAACCGACAACGTCACAGAAAATGCCAATTTTTCCAGACTTTCTAATGGAACTCAAACGCTCCTGGGCGGAACCCAGGGCTCCCATCATGCTGCCATTGTCCCGACTCTTGGATGTCACGGGAATGGAGGCTCTGGGTCTTGCCAGCGCACCCCCGATAGAGGAGTCTCTGGCGGCTCACCTGGCCCCCACAGCCACGGGGATGAAACCAGCGCTACCCAGCAGGGCCTGCCGCGCTTCGGAGAAACAACTCGAGAAGTGCTACAAGGCCCAAGGCCTCGTGGCTCGCGCAATGAATACATCGAGCATGGTACAGGCCTACCTGGCAGAAATACTACAGGATATCCAGGCAACAAAAGACGAACAAGCCGCAACCGAGGCCATAGAGGAGGCCCGCCGTGCCTCTGACCTCGTGCTCAGCATGATGGGGACAGTAGCTATTTCCCAGGGAAAAGCAATGGCAGAAATAGTTGTTGCCCAGTGCCATCTTTGGCTAATACTGTCAGACCTCCCAAAGAACCAGAGGTCCACTTTCCTACAGCACCCGATCAAGTCGACGGGACTCTTTGGAAGAGCCCTGGAACGTGTCCAGACAAGGCTGGAACAAAGACGCAAACAAGCGGATGCCCTCCGCGAGGGTTTGCCAAGGAAAAAATTTGCCCCACCAAAGGAAAACACGAGTGGTCTCCCACGAAAGAGACCCGCTGGGGACTGTGAGTCTTCTCAGTACCGTCCGAGTGCTGCTTTGACCTCTTCCTACGGAAACCAGTTCCGGACCTGATGAACCAGGACGAACTGATAATTTTACAGGTTCGCCCGCCCACGAGGTACGGGAACCTAACTTTCTGATCCCAGTCTCGGCTCATAAAAAACACGAGGAGCTGGTGACATGTGTGTACACACCAAATATGACTCGCCTACTGTATATGTAAACGAAACAGACACTGTTTCAGACAAGTACAAAAATAAAAGTACCAAAGCACAGACTGCCCTGGTTCTTGACTCGAGTCCCATTTTTTCAAAACCCAGACCTCACGGTCAAACTATGAACCATAGCAAGATACACGAGATCCGCCAGAGATGGCCTGATCTTGCAATATCTTCTGTTAGGCTGAGCAGTCTGCTCAAAAAGGTGCGAGAGGGGTCAAAGGTCACCCCTTCAGCGCTGAAACACAAGGAGCAGCAATTCAACATGCCATACAGGCTTAGCGCGCATGCACAGGCCTGGGAGGCATGTCTACAAAATGATTGGGTCATGACAACAATACGCCACGGGCTCAAGTTGCAGTTCTCAAAGAGACCGCCCCGTTTCTCAGGGATGTTGCAATCTAAGATCAACCCTGCACGCGTACACGTGCTGAAGGAGGAAGTTTCAACGATGCTGCAAAAGGGAGTGATTAGTTTGGTCTCAGGAAGCAAACTATGCTCTGGCCACTACAGCAAGTACTTCCTGGTGCCCAAAAAGGACCGTTCCTTGAGACCGATTCTGAATCTCAGGACTCTCAATAAAAGAATTGAAACTTTCAAGTTCAAGATGCTTACACTGCGGCAAGTTCTCCAGTCTGTGAGACCAGGAGACTACGCATGTACAGTGGATTTGAAAGACGCCTATTTCCATATAGGCGTGTGGAGGAGACACAGAAAGTTCCTCCGTTTTGCATTCGAAGGAAACGCTTATGAATTCAAAGCCTTACCCTTCGGTTTAAAGACTGCTCCGCGTACATTTACTAAATGTCTGGATGCAACCCTGACCCCTCTTAGGAATCAAGGACTCAGGGTCTTGAATTACCTGGACAACCTGCTAATTCTGGCTGGAAGCAGAAGGCAGGCGCTGTCACACTCCCTTAAGGTGATCTCTCACCTGGAATCTCTCGGTTTTGTCATAAACCTACAGAAAAGCGATCTGACTCTGTCACGGGTTACCGTATTTCTGGGTGTACAGATTGACACTGTCCAATACAGGGCATGGCTCTCGAAGGAAAGAGTTTCCTCCATTCGCCATTGCCTGGGAAGATTTAAGTTGGACCAACGGGTCCCTGTGAAAACGTGCCAATGCCTGTTGGGCCTTTTGGCGGCAACCATTCCTTGTGTGCCACATGCTTTATTGAAAATGCGGGCCATACAGGTATGGTTTAACCAACAAATACCACCCGCTCTGCCTAAACAAGCAGAAATGGTTAAAATAGACCCAGAGTGTCTAAAGGCCCTGGAACCTTGGAGAGATCTGTCCGTTTTCACGGAAGGGGTCTCACTGGGAAGGGTGTCATCCTGTGTAGTCATCACGACGGACGCCTCAAAAACAGGATGGGGAGCGATCTGCAGAAACCAGAACGCCTGCAGCCTTTGGAAGAGCAGGAAGCCAAATTACATATTAAATACCTGGAATTTGCTGGCCGTATTCCTGTCATTGAAATACTTCTTCAGTAAAGGTCTGGTTGCCGGACATCATATCCTGGTAAAATCAGATAACAGGACCAGGTCCTGGTCCCGGGCCCTCCTCAATCTGACACGGAGGATGCTTACATGGTGTGCTCCGAGAATTCTGTCACTTAGGGCGACTCATGTCCCTGGTGATCTGAATTATGGAGCAGATGCCCTTTCAAGAGGACCTCTTTTGGCGTCGGAATGGAGCCTGAACCCACGGATCGTGGAACAGGTATGGTCACGTTTCGGTAGAGCCTCTGTGGACCTGTTCGCTTGCAGAGCTAGCTCACACTGTGACCTCTACTTCTCCTTGAAGGAGACAGATGCTCAATTGGGGATAGACGCTCTGGCACATGATGGCCAGCAGGGGTGCTCTACTATGCCTTTCCACCCGTCCCTCTGATCGGGGCGACATTGGAACGGGTGAGACGGGGAGCCCTCTCCTTGATCCTCATAGCTCCCAGATGGCCACAGAAACCGTGGTTCCCGGAGTTGATCTCAATGTTGTCGGGGACACCATGGCAATTGCCTCCTCATAGGGACCTACTGACTCAGGCACGTGGACAGCTTCTACACCCACGTCCAGGGTTGTGGCAACTCTCAGCCTGGCCTCTGAAAGGTACTGGCTGAAAGCCTAAGGCTTTGGTTGCTTTGTCCCGACACAAGCAGCAATAACATTCACAAGGGTATCCCTTGATGTTTGTGTTTTTTGCCTGGGAGATGTATAATGGAAGGGTTTCCCCTTTCCTTGACTGATCTCCAACATCAGGATGGGCTCCACTTGTCAGTCGGGCCGTAAAAAAAAAACAACAACAAAGAGGAAAACATTGCTCCTCCTGCTCAAAGGGAAACAGGAGTCAATGAGTACTCACGCTACTGGAGCACGCTTAGGCTGTTTCTAGTTAGTGTTATATATATGGTCATGTGAGACATCATGTGGATGTCTCTCACATTTGGCCTTTTTCCTCTTGGCATCTGCTCTCTGCATCCCTTGTAGTAAGAAGCTAAGAGATGCCCGTCCCTTAGGACGGAGGTTCTCACATGCATTTTGCTGAGCATTTCAAGGGCGTGAATGAATTACGTTCCCATAGCAAGTATGTTGCACCGAGAGACCGAACTGAAAGGGAACTGAAAGTTATGCACCATAACTCATGTTCCCTGAAGGAAGGGAACGAGGTGCAACATAGCTGGCCCTTTTCAATGCTGGAAGCTCGGTGAAGTGCAATTTCTGAGAAAGATGGAGGGGCGTCAGTCGCTTAAGTACCTGAAAGGCGGTACCTCTGACGCGGGGTGACGCCCCCTGCCGTAAAAGGCGTGATTGTATTCCTTCAGGTAATCGC
>JBBPBX010012985.1:0-27174 GCA_038048925.1 Garcialebias charrua
GTGTTCCACACGAAGCCGCAGTTGTGGACGGCCTGGTAACTCACGGTGTCCGATCGTCCCGTGACGGCGTTCTTCGCGACCACTTCGCTTTCTAAGACGCTGTGGTCCAACAGGTTCTTGAACGTGTTAGGTATCACGTTCGACTCCCTGTCCACGGCTTTCGTTGTTTTTTCGTGCGTTACGTGAGCGTCGTCGATGATGACCACGGACGACGTTCTGTTCTGCTTGTATTTGAACGCTTGCGGTGTGAACGACGTCAGCGTCTCCACGCACCCCGGCACCCTTCGAAATTGATGCGTGAGGACGTTGTTGGCGTAACTTTTACCTTCGCCGGGGCCCGTGATGTTCAACAGCATGATACGCTCTATCGTGTATCGGGGCGCCGTGTTCGTGATTATGTAGTTGAACGTGGTGGAGGCTTGGAACAACCTCCCTACCTGGAGCTGTTTCACGAACAAATATCGGATCACAGCTAGGTCGTACATCTTCAACGGATGGTGAGAGGATTCGCGCGCGTTACCGCACAGTTTTAGGTGTACGTCGGGTACGTGACGACCGAGGGACATGTCAGAGTTCAACATTCGTTCGCTCACCACTGCGTCTATCCCGCTATAGATCGTAGTCTGAGCGTTGGTGCGTTTCTTGACGAGCATGTCCAACACCATGTCCGCTATCAGTTCGAATCGCTTGCCCCTCTGTATGGTATCTTTCAATTCGTTGCTCAGTCGTTCCAGTTGAGCCAGGTGCGGATAGAGTTGCGCGAAGTACTGGCCTTGTTCGTCTTTGTTTATCTCGAACGGATGCCGAGTGGACTCGTTGTAAAAGCAGACGTACGCCTTCTCGCATCGTCCCGAGCACGTGGGGTTCGTGGAGGTCGAGCATCCGCATGTTCCGTCGCTTAGCAGTTTCGCGAGCGCGGCCGTTCGCTTTTTACTGCGAATCGTCCCAAGCGTGGAGAGTACGTGTATCTTGGACACCGGCATGTGTCTGTGCAACAGCGTGCGCAGGAACGCGTCGGGCGCGTCCTTGTTGATCAAAGCGTCCAAAGAGTACCGAAACACGATCAGTCCGTTGGTCGCGATAACGTTATGGCCGTCCGCGAGTTTTGCCGCGAACCGTTTTAGGTTGGCTACGAAAGTAACGTCTCCGGGTATGTGCGACGAGTACTTTCTTAGAATCTCTTGACTCGTCCACTCGACTGTCGTAAGTTTGCGAACGAGGCGATGGAACAGGCGTTCTCCTACACCTGACGTTACACTGTCCGTAAGGCGGCCTACGGCGCGTTCCAACGTCGTCACGTTTAGACGTGCCATGCTCTCTGGGAGCACGAAGGACTGTCTGCCACCCGACTGAAGGTTTTGCGTGAACACCGTACCTTGTAGTTCCTTAATCAATTTCCTATCCAGCTTGGCGGCGTGTAACGCGTCGCCCTCCACGTCTATAGAAGCGAACAAAGGCGTCAACTCTTTCTTCACGTCTCTCTGAAGGACCATGGCGTTGTTTATAGAGACCAACTGTTTTCTAACGAGTTGTAATCTCATGTACGCTTTGTACAGTTCATCCGTTAGTTCGGTGCGATCGTCGCCTTCTCGAAAGACGTCCATATCGACGTCGAGCTCGACCGAGTCCAGTAAATCGTCGACCTCCGTTTCGTCGTCGTCGATTTCGGGCTCGCCGGTGGTCTGCGTGTCCGTATCTGTGTTTAACACGAAACAAAACAGTCGACCGTGAGCGAAGTCCTCGCGTAGCGGAAGACACATCGTTATCAGGTCGGTTTGTTCGAGCGTTACCTGAAACACTTGGCCTTTACAGCAATACGTAGCGTACAAAAGCAGTTGAAACAACGCCTTGTTTTCCCAAGACAAAGCGTTGAACGACGATAAGTCAGAGCACGGATCGTCCAACTGTTCTCGAGGTACCGCGACGAAAAGTACGGCTCTCTTAACGGGAACCGTCACGTTTTCGAGTGCGGCAGTGTTTTGTTCGATGTACGGCAACCTTAAACGTTCGGGTGCGTCGTTCGAATGTCCTTTAGTCTTCTGGGCCATCGCGTCGGCAAATTGTTATATTGGCCGACGATACGAATGTCAGGAGCTGCAAAGGCTAAAAAAAAAAGTCTTCAATTGCTCCTCTGTATTACACGTCTAGAAGAAGATAAAGTGTAAGTTCGGTTCAGACTCCAACCTGATCTGTTATGGTCGATCAGAACAAAAAATGACTCACCGCACGTTTCGCACAGTCTATAGGAGGAATGATAAATGTTAAATAAAAAATAAAACTTACCTCCACCGACAAGGCGAATGTTGTCGGGGAGATCTAAAAAGCTGCTCCTCGTCTCTGCACAGAAGACAAACGTGGAGAGGGGGGGGGGGGGATAATCCAACACGGTGAACCTGAGAGTCGGTCAGAGAGATTCAATAACCTGCTCGTCTCTACACGGAAGGTAAACGTGGAGAGGAAGAAAAAAAATAATCCAACACGGCGAGTCGGTCAGAGAGATCCAATAACCTGCTAGTCTCAAGCGTGGAGAGGAAGGAAAAAAATCCAACACGGTGAGTCGGAGAGTCGGTCAGAGAGATCCAATAACCTGTTAGTCTCTGCACAGAAGGCAGGGGATGAAAAAAAATCCAACACGATCAGGGAGATAAAACAACCAGCTTTTTCTCTACACAGAAGACCAACGGGAAGAGCTAGAGGCTCGGTCGGGGAAGGGAGATGATATAATCTGCTTTGTCTCTGCACAGAAGACGAAGAACGGGGAGAGTTTAGAAGGTTGGTCGGGAGGGAAGATTACATAACCTGCTTGTCTCCGCACAGGAACTTGGGAGAGCTTAGAGAGTCGGTGAGAAACGACAACCTGCTTGTCTCCATACAGAAGACGAAGAACGGGGGAGAGCTTAGAGGGTCGGTCGGGGAAGATGAAACGGTAACACAGTGTGGCTCCTCGTCTGTCCCGTTCTACCGTTCCGTGAGAGACGGAAGATACACAGCATGAAACTTCAAAATGAAGACGACAAGGGAATCCGTATGAGCAGGAACCGTGTTTAATCACACCAGCAAAACACACAGACACTTCCAAAGTGGATCTGTAACACGTTGTACGTTTGTGTCATACAATAACGCTCACAGTGCATTGTGTGTTATGGACATCGTAAACACAAATCGTAACGATGCAAATGAAATAAAATGCAATGGTAACACAGTGTGGCTCCTCGTCTTTCCTGTTGTTCAAAACTAAGACGACAAGCGTATCCGTATGAGCAAGAACCGTGTTTATTCACAAGAAAAACACACAGACACTTCAACCGGTAAGATCCGATGGCACAGGTTGCGCACAATGTAAAGAAGACGCAGATGGATTTTCGTTTGCGTTGTACGTGTCTCGCGTAACACTGGGTTCGGTAGGGTCGGTCAGAACAGAGAAACGCTCAGACGGTGATTCGTATCACTGGTCGGTCGGTCGGATGCCACGTTCCCAACGTGTTATAAATGCGAGTGGCTGAGACGAGCGGTACAACAACCGCGGCTCCCAACGTGTTATAAATGCGAGTGGCTGAGACGAGCGGTACAACGACCGAAACGTAACGTGGATAAAAAGACACGCGGCGGTTTATACGCTCATAGCTCAAACCGCAACAAAACACCTTGCCCAACAAGGTATCCGTGCGAACCGCTTAGACTCGACGGTTCTTCGTGACAGAGTCCATGGACGAACCCACTCCGTTCAATCGCGCCTTCGCGAGCATATACCCCACGCGTAGAAACGTGGATTTGTCACGGGAGCGCGGCTTGTTAGGTCTTATGGTAAAGTCTGTGTTTTATAGCAAATCGACCGAAAGGTTATTGTGTCGAGCGCTCGTGATACACTCGAATGCGATAGACACGCCTCGGTACAGCACGGTCAACATGACTATCGCCAACGTTAGTCCCGTGGTGGGCTACGATCTTAGCCTCGCGTGCGACGAACCGGATGACTGGGAATCTATCGAAAACAATTGGAGAAGAGACTTTGTGCTTGAACCCGTAACCATGACAGTTACTCATCAAGACATCAAGCGCACCGTAGAAGCGGCGGTGTTTCCGCTGCGATCCGTAGCGCGTGCCGCAGCGTACATGCGTACTGTAAAATGCGCCTTATCCTTCGGAGATTTCTGTCCGGATCGCGGATTTTACATGTCGAGAGAAGGCAATACGCCAGCGTTGTGTTGCGACGTGATGTTCGGACGAACGTACTTCGTCGACGCGACCGAAAACCTCTTCGAGTTAACCCCGTCCGACCTTGTGTACGACAAGGCAAAGTCCGAAGAGCACGCTAGAGCGTTCGAAGCGCAGCACATGCCGCATTTTTATAAGGCCGCGTGTCTCGATATAGAAACTGTGTTCCACGACTCTTATAGAGACCCCGAACTCAAAAGTAAATCCTTCGGTTACAAGTACCCCTATTGCACAGAAAACACAGTGGCCGATCTGGTTTCCTACAGAGAAAAACTCGTGGCCGTTTTCAACGAACACAAAAGAAAAACCCGTTCCAAACAAACGAAAAACGTAACGATCCCGGCACCGACGCCAGACATGCCCGGGAAACAGCACGAACTCACGTGCGTCTCGATCGTCGTGATGAACACGCATCTCGCCAAGTCGGAAAAAAAACCGCATAGGAAGATTTTGACCGTGCTTTACAACAAAGCCAAAGCGCACGGTGTCTACCCTATACAGGATGCTGAGGTAGCCAAAGGAGTAGCCGTCGACGCGACGCGCGTAAAGTTTTACGCGTGCGATAGCGAGTTCGACCTGTTGGAAAAAACGATACGGTTCCTACACGCGCACTCGATCGAATTGCTGTACGTGTACAACGCAGAGTTCGACGTGCGGGTGTTGGATCAGCGCGTGCACTTCTACGCAGATAGCGATGTACACGGACGTGGCAAAATCGACGGGGTTCGACGTGCGAAACTCCTGGAGTCTTGGCACGGACTGTTTCTCCACAGAGCCTTCGCCGCTGACGACGTCCCCCTTTTACAGTTCGAGAACGTAAAATATCTGGACATGTACATCGCCATGATAAAGGACGTGGGCTCCGTGTTACGCGGAGGCAAACCCCTTGACGATCGCACGACGTGGACGCTGTCTAGTCGCGTCGAGACCTTCAACAAAGACAAGGCTAAGCTGGGTCACTTCAAGATGAACGGATGCGGTATGAACGTGATCGATTTGTATAGGATGGTCGGCACGAAAGACGTGAAATACGCTTGCACCAGCATGAAACTCAACGACGTGGCTCCGTTCGTCATCGCTAGACACAGAGCCTTGAACAAGAAACGAGACAAAGACCCCAGGAAAGTGCGTAAGCTCGCCGACGTGAGCTACGACAGAATGGACGCGATGATGAGTCTCGGCGGAACGTCGCTCTTCGCGATGCTCGTGTACAACTTGGTGGACTCCCAGCTGTGCGCGCGCTTAGCGAAGGCTCTCAATCCCGTCTCTGCGTTATTTCACAGGTGCGTGGTGACCCTCAACGTCGACGCTATCGTTCACGGACGGTGCGATACGTTCGGAGGGTTCGTACAAAGCATTCATTCGGTTCAGATGCCGCAGCTCAAGTACGCGTTAGACACGTTACGCGCGTGGGCAGGACCCGTCGGCGCAAAGTGCAACGAACGCGCCAGGTGGGATTTCGCAGCCGATGCGAACCGTCACGAAGGTTGGAAAGGCGGCGCGGTGTGCGACCCGCTCACGGGGTTACACTACGCGGCACCGGGTATGGGTCTGGAACTGTCTTTCGATTTCGCCAGCATGTATCCTTCGATCATGTGCGCGCTCAACATTTCGCCCGAGACCACCGTGCCGTGGCCTCCGTCTCGTTTTCCGCACGACGTTCAAGGGTGGGTTTGTTACCGTTGGGAGGCCGAGGGTTTCCAGTACGCCTCGTTGATCTTAAAGTACGATCCCGCCACGGCTAAGTTCGAAAGATCGGCTAGCGTCTTCGCGTCCTCCGTCGAACACTATCTGAATCAACGAGCTCGCTTCAAAGAGAAACTGAAGCGGTCGGACGTGACCGATACCGAACGCGTCTATTACAAATTGCAAGAAGTCGAATGTAAAGTGCTCGCCAATTCCTTCTACGGGACCGCGCCGCATCCTTGCGGGCCTCTGATATCGGGTCACGGACGACGGCAGATTTCCGTCGTGAACGACTGCGTCTCCACTTTCTACAAACACGAGTGTCCCGTGATATACGGAGACACGGACAGCGTCATGGTCTCGGTCGGATACGGACCCCAGGATCCGGTCGAGAACGACGTTTCGAGCGACTGCAGAGGCCAGCTTCGATCGAGCGAAGACGAGGAGAGCCACGCGCTCGACGAATTCGCGCAGCGCGCCCGCGCCGCGATACGTGACAAATTCAAATTCGCTAGCGAACTGGTACCCGGGTTCTTGCGGTACGTTCACAGTTCGCTCGTGGAAGACGTGCTGAAACGTATGTACGTGATAGGTCCCGGAAACAAACACGAACGCCTCGTCCGAGACCCCGAGGGACGTTCGACCGCGCAAGGATACCCCGTGTATCTCGGCCGAACTCCGCGTAACGAGCTGGTGGACGTAACCGCTCCGTTCGTCGCAGAACGGCGAGTGAAACTCGAGTACGAAAACAGTTGTTCCGTGTATTGCCACGTTGCCAAAAAGACGTACCTCGCGCTCACGCACGTGGCCGACGCGCAAAACGAGATCGCGTCCATCGCGGTGAAGGTCAGAGGACTATCGGCGTTCAAATGTATGCGATCGCCGTGCGATTCGGCCGTCACGCAGACGTTCATAGCGTGCGTGCTGAGAGGAGACTGCGTGAAACTGGAACCGAGCGAATCGTCGTGTTTCGCGACGCTCCCGTGGCACAAGCTCGAGGAAGGTGATCTCGTGCTGTATTTTGCCAAAGAGCCGACGTTCGATGCGCGAGGTGTGTGGCTGGGCTCTGTCGAGCACGACGTAGCCGTGCACCGTGTAACGTCGGTCACGAAGCGAGAGTTGGACGCGGGTTACTGCGCCGTTTCCACAGGACTGATCGCGACGTGCGGAAACGACGCCGCGGTGCACGTGCGGACGTTGTACAAAAACGAAACGTTCTGTCTGAATCACATGATATCGCGAAAGCACGGCGTGCTCAGAGACGCGCTCGTCGAAAAGGCGTCCGAGCTGATCGCCTCGAAAATGGGTGCCGGTCTGTTTCCGTGGAGTACGCTGATTAAATCGGCTAAAAACAAACACTTCGCGAAGCAAACGCTCGACAGGCTGAAAGTCAGCGACGCGAGCGTCAAGACCACGTTCGTCGAAATCTGTAAGACGTGGCTGCAACGCATCACCGGTCTACCCGTGAAACCCGTGGAGTGTTACGAGTTTCACAAATGCAACCCGTGCGAAGCGACCGCGTACAGATACCCGCTCGCCCTACGTGCCACGGTCGGATGCGTGACGGCCATGTTCGGAGGTACGATGATATGCGAGAACAAACACTCGCTGCTAGACGAAAGCGTCGCCGAGCGCTCGGAGTCGAACGGGCTCGTCGATCACCCGTACCAGCCCGGTAACAAGTGTTACGCCAATTCTAAAGTGTTGTTGGCCCATCGCGCAGACGCGACGCTCGTTAACCGCGCAGGCAAGCTCGTCGCGCATTGTATCATAGACATGTGTTTGCCTCGCCACATGTACAGCTCTACGATTAGCACGGACTCAGCTACGCTTCACGTTTGCAAGCGAAACTTGTTACGTGTCGTAGGATCGATCAGAGAAAGGTTGAAGAAAGCCAACGCTGCTTTCACCGCGTTCATGAACACGTGCCCAGAGCACATGTTGCCCACGTGCGGGCCGGACGATATGAGAGCCATCGCGTACAACAAAAAAGTCATGACACGTCTACCGGGCGAGAAAATAGAAGCTTGTACCGCAGTGGTAGTTCGCGACATGAGGCTCGAACCGGAGCTCGCCTACGACAGCACCGTACGTGTTCTCAACGACGCGATCCGAGAGTTGCGTTCGACGGGAGCCGTGATTTTGTTACACGGCCACGACGACGACGTTCAGAAGGACGAAGACCACAACGGTCGCGTGACCATAACAGTGCCGCATAAGATATTACGCGACGCAGGTGTCGAATGTTCAGGCGACGAAAGATTATCGGTCTCCAAGAGCGAGATGTACGAGAAATCCGTGGTCGATTTCGCCGGACTTCTCTATCGCGCTTCGCTCATGTTACATATACGACAACCCGAAGCGTTCGCGTTCCCTGCTCGAACGGACACTCCCGGCTCCACGTTACGTATCGTTCCGTACTCGTGCGCGGACGCAGAGTTCATGAACGATTGGATCGTCCACTTTCGGGAACGACAATGGCTCAGAGCGAAGAAGCCTATTCTAGGCAAGCGAACGCGAGCTGCGAACGACAAAGAAGTCGCGTTCCACTGCGCGGGATGTAAAGACTTTTACAGGGAACTGTGCATCTCCAACGTACGTGCACGAGACCTGGTACATACGTTGTACGGACAGGATAAGAAACGCCTGTACGGCCGATGCACGAGCGAGTCCGCTTGGGTTCTGTGACGCATACTAACGGAGTCGTGTTGCGCTTCGCCGGCACCGCATTGACAATAGGCGCGATACGAACGAACATGGCTTTCTCGCGCTTCACGCACGTGCTGTCGCACACGATCGGCAAGGACCTCGCGAGCGAGCAACCGGCGATAATAGACGTGGACCTGTCGAAGATCGTCGCCGGCTCGCACAGCGCCGTCTTCACGGTCGACGACGTGACTCTGTTCGCTTACAAACGGGGTACGTGCGAACGTGTCCCTATCAAGTTCGCCGTTCTCAACGCGACCGCGAGTAAGGTCTTAACGGGCGATATCCGCAAGCTTTCGTCACCGTGGTGGGTGAACATGGAACGGCTTTCGAACGTACAGATCGCAGGAACGGACACGACTCCGTTCAAACGCACGTTGCTCGTACACGACGATCAGAGCCGGCGAGCCATGTTGAACGTACTAGGCTTTGCCATGTCAGGAGCGTTGTGGGCGGCGAGGAAGGTCGTAGGGAGCCTGGACGTGATCTCCAAGTCGACCTCGAACGAATACTGTTTTACGTGTGAAAAATGTAAGACGTTTACGGGCATTCTTGTCATCAGAGAAAACAAAACCCCCGTGATGTTCAACTTTCCCATATGTTCCGTCGATAACAGAGTGTGTACGCCCAAGTCGGACGATCGTTCGTACTCGACAGTCGCGACAGACGCATCGTATTCGGCGTGCATGAGCATCGTACGATTGTTAGCATGCACATGGTGTGACCGCATACCGACTCTGATAGAATTGACGCGAAGCCTAAGCAGTACGCTGCGTACCTTGTATAGCTTGAACTGTACTGCGTTTCCACCCAGAAACACACGCAGGGTACACGTGCCGTACGAGCTCATGCAGCGCTTCCTGTCTTTGTACGAGACCTTGAGTCGAACGGTCGATACGTTCGGAGTAGTCCACGCAGATGTTCCTCTCATAAAAATCATCCTAGAGAGCCCTTCGAAAGACGTCGGCTTGGTCACGGGCACGATAGGTTTGACTTTGATCGACAGTCAAAGTATAGCAGGAATACACAAGCTCGTATCTCAGTCTTGGGACTGCGACCGGAGTGAAACGGACGACGACTCGACCGACGTGTTGCACAGCGACGACGCCCTGATCAAACACGACCCCTTCGCGTTCCCCATGTTGAACGCGATGCGTAACGACGACGTCCTGATCGAACACGAACCCTTCGCGTTCCCGATGCTGAACGCGATCACAGTGCAGGAGTGGTGCGCGTATCATCACGATAAAGAGTCGTACGACCGCGACTACGATATAGACTTGTACAACTAGGATAAGGTTTTTTTTTTTTTCGATTAGAAAACGAACGGTCGAAAATTTTGTTACGTCATCATTTTGTGTTACACGCTTAAAAACGATCGTGCTACATGCGATCGGACGCTACACTCACAAGACTTCGTATAGTTGTTACATCGTTCACACTATCGATCACAGTTTGCAAGACCCTGCGTTTCAGCACGCTAGTCATGTCTTCTCCGAGCACCCGTACGTCCGAGACGTGCACTACCCAGACGAGCGCGTGTCAGACAAGCGCCTGTCGCAAAGCGACCGACGGTCTCGTCGCGGGCTCCCACGCACCACGACCGTCATACGCGATCGACATTGTGCAAGAAGACAGGTCCGAGCTCGACTTCCCGCGACCGCGCGTCGTAAGCGTTTACGACTGTAACCGGTCAGAGGGTACGTCTGCCGTGGACGTTGCTAACGAGTTACATTCCGATAACTCCGAATACGAGCACGAGGAAAACTGTTCGTGCTCCAACGACTCGGACTCGGACGATCACCTCGAAAGCGACGACTCTGAACACGTTAGTTGCACACACGTCACTTACGATAGCGACGGCTCCGCCGAATTGTGTGACGACGCGTCGTGTTGCGACCCAGCGTTGTTAGACTACCCTAAAGAGGTCGTGGAACGATATCGCAACTTAGGGTTTCACTACACCGATTTTGGGTGGTTTAGGTTTGAACCCAATCTATGCATAGAGGGTAGTGCGAGGGGTGTAGTGTTTTTAGACTCCGATGTGGAGTGATCGTGATATCAGTGTGCGTGACGAGTTTAGTGAGATTACGCTTTTGTGCTGAGCCGATCCCATTCTCGGTTTTGTCCGAGTTGTTATTCTTTTTACGTGTTTGTTTGAACCACATGTAACGCTACACTGTTCGACCTACAAATAAACTCTGTTTGAATCACATGTATACGTTCGAGTAAACACCGTTTGAACCACATGTATACGTACAAATAAACTCTGAATTGAAAGTAAACTTGTGTGCACGGTCTCTTCACTCCATCGTGCGTAGTGCTCGGTTGTGTCCGAGTTATTGTACATGTTTGTTTGAATCACATGTAACGCTAAGCGTTGTTAGACTACCCTAAAGAGGTCGTGGAACGATATCGCAACTTAGGGTTTCACTACACCGATTTTGGGTGGTTTAGGTTTGAACCCAATCTATGCATAGAGGGTAGTGCGAGGGGTGTAGTGTTTTTAGACTCCGATGTGGAGTGATCGTGATATCAGTGTGCGTGACGAGTTTAGTGAGATTACGCTTTTGTGCTGAGCCGATCCCATTCTCGGTTTTGTCCGAGTTGTTATTCTTTTTACGTGTTTGTTTGAACCACATGTAACGCTACACTGTTCGACCTACAAATAAACTCTGTTTGAATCACATGTATACGTTCGAGTAAACACCGTTTGAACCACATGTATACGTACAAATAAACTCTGAATTGAAAGTAAACTTGTGTGCACGGTCTCTTCACTCCATCGTGCGTAGTGCTCGGTTGTGTCCGAGTTATTGTACATGTTTGTTTGAATCACATGTAACGCTACACTGTTCGACCGTGTACGTACAAATAAACTCTGTTTGAATCGCATGTAACGCTACACTGTTCGAACGTGTACGTACAAATAAACTCTGTATGAACCGCATGTAACGTTGCACTCTGTATGATCCACATGTAACGCTACACTGTTCGAATGTATACGTACAAATAAACTCTGTATGAATTGCATGTAACGTTACACTGTTGGAATGTATACGTACAAATAAACTGTTTGAACCGTATGTAACGAACGCTACAGTGTTCGAATGTGTACTTACAAATAAACTCTGAATTAAAAGTAAACGTGTGTGTACGGTTTCTTTACTCCTTAGTGCGAAGCCGATCCGTTCTCGGTTTTTACAGAGTTATTTTTATTTATGTGTTTGTTTGAACCGCATGTAACGCTACACTGCTCGAATGTGTACTTACAAATAAACTCTGAATTAAAAGTAAACTTGTGTGTACGGTTTCTTTACTCCTTAGTGCGAAGCCGATCCGTTCTCGGTTTTTACAGAGTTATTTTTATTTATGTGTTTGTTTGAACCGCATGTAACGCTACACTGCTCGAATGTATACGTACAAATAAACTCTCTAAGAAAACGTATGTGTACGGTTTCTTTACTTGTCCGTATCATCAGTTGTCTCCGTTGGTGGCTACATAGTATTTAGACCAGACCTGGGTTGAAGTACAACGCTAACGATACTAGGAGTTGTGTTTTACCTGGCACTTATCACATTAGCATCATCTTTACCTTGGGACACCTCAGAGTACGAAGCGAAACGCTCGTTTACAATAAAACACAAGACAAGCTTTGTGTTATTGCCATCTATTTTTATTCAACAGCGCATTTTACATAGACAAGGCAGTTACATGCCATCTGTTCTTAGTCAACAGTGCATATTATATAGACAAGGCGGTTACATGCAATGAATTGATCAGACAAGGTTACGTTACACATTGTTACGACGACACGATACACACGTCCGTTCCCCCCCCCCCATCCTCAGTTATTCACCTTGTACAAGTCTGGACGTCAACTGAGCTTCGGTTCATTGCAATAACTCAGAGTTTAGGTTCAATGTTATATCTCAGGTTATACGTTTCTTTGATAATGGTAATAGGGCTTGTGTTGACGCGACACCTAACACGTTAGCATTATCTTTATCCTTGGACACCACAGCATTGGGACGTCCTAACAGAAGAGCGCTTGGTGTGCGATACAAAACGCTTGATTAAAACAAAACACAAGACAAACTCGGCGTTATTGCCATCTATTTTTATTCAACAGTGCATATCACATAGACAAGACAGTTACATGCAATGAATTGAACAGTCAAGGTTACGTTACACATTGTTACGACGACACGATACACACACCCGTTTCCCTCCCCTTATGTTATTCACATTTTACAAGCTTGGACGTCAACTGAGCTTAGGTTCATTATAATATCTCACAGCTTAGGTTCGTTGCGATATCTCAGGTTGTATTTTTCTTCGATCATGTGTAGGAGAATATCGAGCCTTCGACTGTACAAAGTACCGTCGTCGCCCTTGAATATTATGTTATTCTTGTACGGTAACGCTTCGAAATAGTGTCTAGCGAATGTCACTGCGAGAATCTTCCCTTGAACGGTCACAACGCTAAACATGTAACCGCTACGATCCTCTTCGGAATCGCATATCAAAACGGCTGACGTCCTCCCATCGACGTTTCGATTGAGAATAATGTTCACACGGTCCAGGGTGATGGCCCATGATGCTGGACGTGATCTGAGCGGTTTACTCCACAGTAATGTAGACCATGGACGTTCGTTAGTTTGATGCGATATCTCGCTTATCGGAAAGGTTGTTATGTCTAAGATGCGATGGTCTGCGCGTGGTACGAGTCGATGAAAATTGAACGCGTAACACGCCATCACTGTTTCAAGCACTGAGTGTAAAGACGTGAACACGCGAGTCTCTCCGAGCTTGTAGCACGTGTAAGCACCGTGTCCGAGCATCACGTCGAACACATCGCATTCGTTACGTTCGTTCATTACACGAATCGTGCACACGTTGTCTATGTCGTCTAACGTACCCTGCGTAATGATCACGTCGCCTCTAGTACAATGATTCGCTATGTACTCGTCTAACAGCTTAGGCTGTACTGGACCCCACCAATATTTATCCAAATCTTCCATAAACAACGGTAACGTTTCTTTTAACAGGAAAAGATTCGTGTACGCGTTTGCAACGAGACCACTTGTAGATTCTAGTCCAGCAGCGAGACCACTTGTAGATTCTAGTCCATTCATATTTGTATTTCCACAGAGATTCAGAGTGTGAGCGATTCAACGGTTCTACGTGTCAATGTCTTTAATAACTTAATGTTTCACCGATATATATATACTCGTCGTAACGTGCCAAACGCATCCTCGGTAGACAGCCTATTATCCGAACGAAATGGAGTACATTACGTTGTTCCTCACACGCTACGTACGAAGCCCATTGTGTACGAGCGATATCCTGGCCGCAAGTCGAATTTCACAAACGAATGTGCCACTTCGTATTTAGACACGATCGTTTCGAGTCCTCCTCCGCTGACAGTTAGTATTCCGACCCGTTTATCACTCAGACTTTGCGTTAGCGTGTCTTTATGTTTCGTTTGGTCCCACATCAAGCCGACGCTTTGCACCGATCCTTCGCGTATGCTTATCTCGAACATAGGTCCACACGACACGTAGTTCCGTGAACAGCGCCCGTTTGAAATCGTGAGCGTCAGGACCGTGGGCCGCGTAACGAATACCATGCAATTCGAATCGATCGTGTGCCACCCCTGTCTGAGCAGGTCGTAGACGACCGGCTCATTGTTGTCGCGATCCGTGTTCCCTGCCTGTCTTTGTAGGTCGTAGACGACGGGTTCGTTGTCTTCATCCGCGTTCCCTGCGCGAACAGATCCACCGGTGTCCTCGGCCAGCTGGTAAATCGGTGCGAAGTCGACGTCTCTTACGTATGACATCGTTAAGACTCGCGTTTCAACGTTTCCAACGTGTGCGTGTCCACCACTGTTTAATAGTACAAGGACGTGCTCGTGAGTCCTCCCGTGTATTTGGAGAAAGCGCGGTGCTAGCATGCCACGTTGTCTTATCCGTTGCGTCGGGCGTGTTGGTATTACGAGCGGTATGTAACATTGCTCTAGTTACACGCAGGGCTTCGTTGTACGAAGTGTAACCCTGAGTCTTCTTTATACGTAAGCGTTAGTTTTTTATTCCAGAGACGTAACACCGCCACAAAACACATTAAAACGTTATTCGTTTTTATTTCACATACACAAGAAGAACACCACGACAAAATACATAAAACGTTATTCGTTTTATTCCATAGAAGTAACAAAAACACAACACACATTACATCAGGTCACGATCAAAAGTCAGCATCGAGTACAAACGAGTGTCCGTCGTTCTTCGCCAACAAACCTAGTTTCTGGTACTCTCCCACTCGTTTCTCGAAGAAGTTCGTCTTGCCCTCCAAAGATATAGATTCCATGAAATCGAAGGGGTTTTGCGACTCGTACACCTGTGTAGAGAGCAAATCGATCAAAGTGAGCAATGTCAACGACACCCCCCCCGTGTGTGTGTGTGCGCACGTGTTTACAGCTACGTAGCATACCTTTGCGAACCCCAACTCTGCGAGCAGTCTGTCCGCCACGAATTCTATGTATCGTGCCATCATCTCACAGTTCATACCGATCAACTTAACGGGTAGCGCCTCGGTCAGAAACTCCTGTCAAAACGTACACGCGATGTTAGAACGGCGAAACTGTGCCATAGTACAGTATGTCGTGTCGCACGTTCTCACAAACTCACTTGTTCTATCCGCACGGCGTCGCGAACGATTCCGTGCACCGTCTCCTGCGTGGGTTTGTTCCTTGTGTGTTTGAACATCAGACAAGCGAAATCGCAATGTAAGCCCTGCGAGAAACCAGACGTGGTGTATTTGTATAAAGCGTACGAATAAATGCGTAGAAAAAAAAGACACAAGCCAAACACCCCGTTAGCATACCTCGTCTCTGCTGATCAGTTCGTTACTATAAAGCGTACGAATAAATGCGTAGAAAAAAAAGACACAAACCAAACACCCCGTTAGCATACCTCGTCTCTGCTGATCAGTTCGTTACTGAACGACAACCCGGGCATAAGACCTCTCTTCTTCAGCCAAAATATAGCAGCAAACGAGC
Organism: Garcialebias charrua; assembly: GCA_038048925.1. Classification (NCBI taxonomy): domain Eukaryota; kingdom Metazoa; phylum Chordata; class Actinopteri; order Cyprinodontiformes; family Rivulidae; genus Garcialebias; species Garcialebias charrua. The sequence goes on from JBBPBX010012985.1 coordinate 15,669, forward strand.
CCGAAAAGAAGATCCCCTCTACGGCGGCGAACGCCACGACTCGTTCGCCTGTACAACAAATAGGAATATGTTACCTAACGACAACACTCGGGAACCGCTTAGTGAACCGCTTCGTGCAAAAGTCACTGTAACGCCTACCGTAAGTGGCTTCTGTGTCGTTTATCCATCGCAGTGCCCATTCCGCTTTTTTTGTCACACAAGTCATCGTCTCGATCGCATTCAAGAGCTGAGACCTGTGAAAGCGTGTAAACGTGAGCGTATTGGGATCGGAGGAAAAAAAAAGAAATGCGACGCACCGATATGTGTATACCTAGATCACAAGACGCTAACAATACGAACCGTTCAGCGATGTCCTTCACGTAGGTTTGTATCAACAGACTGTACATCTCCGAGTGTACGTTTTCCATCGCGATTTGAAATCCGTAGAAACATCTGGCTTCCGCGATCTGGACCTCGTTCATGAAACGGTTCGCCTGCAGGACCAAAAGAAAAACAAAAGAACAACTCAATACGATGTAGAGATAACCTATGCGCACCTACCATTCGTAGTCACGTACTAAATTTTCATTTACGATCCCATCGCTCGCAGCGAAGAACGCAAGAACGTGTTTGACGAAGTGGCGTTCTTCATCCTTGAGAGCGTTCCAATGAATTAGGTCCTCTGTTAGATCAACCTGCGAACACGATAGATGGCAACGTATACAGCGTCGATGTAATAAAGAGCGTCCGTCACATCAAATTCGACGACTCACCTCCTCGACGGTCCAGGAACAGGCCTGTGCCTTTTTATACATTGTCCAAATGTCATGATACCGAATAGGAAAAAGGACGAAGCGACCAGGGTTAGGATGCAACAAAGGTTCGTCGCTGATGTCCATGTTCGCTGTGATACTCCTTATCGCAAAGCTCTGTCACGCTTCAATGTATAGTGCTGTTTCTGTGTACGGTCACAGTATCGGAGCGCAAATATGTACTAAATACTTTATAACAAGACATGTTAAGCCAGGCAACGTTCGAATCGTCTTATGTGTGTATTCAAGGGCTCCAAATGGCACGGTCGGAAATTGCCAGACACATGCGATCTAAACTCGATGGGGAAAGTGTATGTATGCGTGTATACAGGATTGAAAGTGTATGTGTACAGAGTCGAGTAACTGTAAGAACCAATAAAAACATTCAGAAACACAAGTCTTTGTGAGCGTGTTTATTATCGATCAGATCACTAACAACAAAATCCCAGATCGTACACGCGAACGCGTGGAACTTAACTTTATGTTTCGTGGCAAACGGTCATCGTTGCCCTCTCACGTACATCCATCGTTTTCCTCTTTTATAGACCCATGTACCTTTAGTGTTAGACATCACACTGCTGGCGTGTACAGAGTTGAGTAACTGTAAGATTCAATAAAAACATTCAGAAACACAAGTCTTTGTGAGCGTGTTTATTATTGTCCAGTTCACTAACAACAAATCCCAAATCGTACATGCAAACGCGTGGAACTGAACTTTATGTTTCGTGGTGGCAAACAGTCATCGTCGCCCTCTCACGTACATCCATCGTTTCCTCTTCTATAGACCAAGGTACCTTTAGTGTTAGACATCACACAGCCAGTATAGAACGTGCAGTCGCATCTCACGACTAAGTACAAGACTCGACGTGAGCCCGCTCGATTTTCCTAGGAACCCAGAGCGTCTTCTTCCTCCGCCGCGTTCGCTTCGTCTTTCGGATAATTGACGAAACGATGCAGTAGACGCGTGAAGCGATCTTCGGCGTCTCCCTCGCACGAATTCTCGGACAACCTCGCATCGACCGCCTCGACCGCCTCGAACGCGTCGTACGACGACATCACGGTCAGCAACGTGTCTACGATGGCACGCAAGGTCGACTCGTCCGCTCGCATTCCCTCGGCTCGTACGAACCACTGTATAGCGGGGATCAGTCGCGGAGTGACCAACAAGCGTGCAATAGCGTGGAAGTTATCACGGTAATAGTTTTCCCTCGACTCCACGTCCAAGCCAATGCAAGTATGCCCCTCTTGATTCCCCAGCTGTTCTTTACATCCCCAACAACGCTCTCTCACGTGGGCGGACCACACCGAGCCGAACAAACGCAGGAAGCACATTTGTACCAGGTTCACCAGATCGGTTCGCACACCGCTGAAGAGACAGAAAGCGGTCGCGAGATGTTCCTCCGACGTTTCGGGCGACTGCTTCTCTAACGCCAAGAACGCCTCGTACGACTCAGTCACGTTCAACAGCGTGTCCACGATAACGCTCACGGTATAATCGCTCTCTCGTATCCCCTCGGCTTTCAAAAGACACTGTATAGCGGGAATCAACTGCGGCGTGACCACTTTGCCAAGGAGCTCTTCGTAACGTTCAAGGTAGCGCGCTTCGTCTAACTCGAGCGGCTCGTAGTAACACCGCCACATCTCGCGGAACAAATACACGAGGCCTCTTTGTACCGTTTTCACAACGTCGGGTCGCACGCGTGTTCGGTGCGCGTCCTCGGCAACGTTAAGATTTCTCGTGTTCGGTTGTGCTCTCTCGTCCGATCGCGATGCGAGCGATTCCTCCGTTCCTCGAGAATCCTCCTTGTCACACAAGTGCTGGTCTTTCACAGTTGAGCACGGGCGTTCCGTTGCGCTTGCAGACGCTTCCCCTACCAGGGTCCGTGAAAGATTACGCGTGCGATGCCGATACGTGCGGCGAGGCATAGGTATATCGTAGCAAGACGGAAACAAGTCGTCGTCGCTGTCCATCGTGCGCAACCTTCTCCGCTGACTCGAGTGTGCTTGTCCCAACGCAAACTCACGCTTGTGTTTGCGACGGACCTCATTTATACTCAGCACAGACCAGGAATTATTATTATTATTATTATCAAGCGTATGTGGGCGGTACGCTCACAGAGCCTCGCTGGTCTTTCACAGTTGAGCACGGGCGTTCCGTTGCGCTTGCAGACGCTTCCCCTACCAGGGTCCGTGAAAGATTACGCGTGCGATGCCGATACGTGCGGCGAGGCATAGGTATATCGTAGCAAGACGGAAACAAGTCGTCGTCGCTGTCCATCGTGCGCAACGTTCTCCGCTGACTCGAGTGTGCTTGTCCCAACGCAAACTCACGCTTGTGTTTGCGACGCGACCTCATTTATACTCAGCACAGACCAGGAATTATTATTATTATTATTATCAAGCGTATGTGGGCGGTACGCTCACAGAGCCTCGCGTTCGCGACCGCGAGGCCTTTCCTGTGGGAGGAGCGTTTTTTTCCGCTCAGACGTCGCGGCCTCCGACCGTGAGTCGGAGCGCCTCGCGTATAACCCTTGTGCGTGTCAGTGAGGGGGGGTCTCGCTGACCCCCCCTTCCTCCAGTGAGTGTGACATTCGAGAAGGAGGCGCGGCTTCGGACGTGAGGCTGGAGCCGTTGTGTGTGTGTGTGTGTGTGTGTGTGTGTGTCGTGTGTGTGTGTGTGTGTGTGTGTGTGTGTGTGTGTGTGTGTGTGTGTGTGTGTGTGTGTGTGTGTGTGTGTGTGTGTGTGTGTGTGTGTGTGTGTGTAAAACGTAGAGAAAGGTGTAAAACGACACAGATAGGATGAGGGGTGGTGGTGGTGGTGGTAAACAGATAGCGATCTGTAAGTTTTTTATTCGTTGTTAACTTTACGTGATTTACGATGCACGTGCGTAACGACTATCGGCCTAGGATCGTCGAGGAAACACGAAGCCGGGTCTCGGACGAAATGAAAATAAAATAAAAAAAAATAAAAACATTTTATAAAAATAAAAAAAAAGGCATCATGCTAAACCCAGCCGCCGCCGCCGCCGAGCTCCGCCGCCACCGCTCTTCTTCCGAGTGGCGCGTCCGTTCCACTTCGCGTCCGTTGGTGTGCGTGTTGACGCGCTTCGGGGGTCGCGTACCTCAGAGCGAAGAAGTGCGCGAAGCGGAGGAAGAGGATTCGGTGATCGCCGGCATAGAAGAAGTAGAAGAAGAAGAAGAAGAAGAAGAAGAAGAAGAAGCAGAAGCAGAGAAAGAAGAAGAGAGAGAGAACAGACCTCGTCGACGTTGTCGCCGCGACGTGGCGGCGGTGGTGGAGGAGGACGAAGAGGACGACGACGACGACGGTTACGAGGAGGAGGAAGACGAGGAAGACGATAACAACGATGACGACGACGACGACGTGGAAAATGATGCTGAAGAAGAAGAAGAAGAAGAAGAAGAAGAAGAAGAAGAAGAAGAAGAAGAAGAAGAAGAAGAAGAAGAAGAAGAAGAAGAAGACGACGCGTTCCCCTCCTCGTCGCGGAGCGGCTCGGTCGTTTGGCGCCGCCGTAGCTACCCCGACCCCGTCGTCTCCGCCTCCGCGTGGCCGGACGACGACGGACGACCGACGACGACGACGACGACGACGATCAGGGCCGGGGCTCCCTCGGCGTCAGCGCGCGAGCTGCTGATACAGCTGCAACGGCAACAGCTGCGCCGTCTCCGCGGCCGACGTCGAAACCGCCGCGCGGACGGGGTCGCTGCTGGGGAGGACGACGACGAGGAGGAGGAGGAAGAAGAGGACGACGACGACGACGACGAAGAGGCGCTGGTCGACGACGACGACGAGACGGAGGCGGGCGCGCTCGCGGCCTTCGCGCTCTTCTTCGACGAGCGGCTCGAGGAGCTGGTGGTGGACATGACCAACCTGGACGCGAGCCGGCGGGAGCGCGCTCGCTGGCGTCCCATGCGTCGCGACGACCTCCGGGCCTACGTGGGACTGCTGCTGCTCGCGGGAGTGTACAGGTCGCGGAGCGAAGCGTGCGAGAGCCTGTGGCACCCCGAGACCGGGCGCGCCGTGTTCCGCGCGACCATGCCGCTCGGCGCGTTCCGCGCGTACTCCGCGGCGCTGCGCTTCGACGACCGCGAGACGAGGCGCGAGAGAGGAGGAGGAAAGATGGCGCCTATCCAAGAGGCGTGGGACGCGTGGGCCTCCCGGCTGCCGCTCATGTACGATCCGGGCGACGCGGTCACGGTAGACGAGCGCCTGGTGCCGTTCAAAGGACGTTGCGCCTTCCGCCAGTACATGCCGGGCAAGCCGGCCAAGTACGGACTCAAGCTGTGGGTGGCGTGCGACGCGCGTTCCAGCTACGCGTGGAAGATGCGCGTGTACTTGGGCAAGCGCGACAAGACCGCGCCGCCCGAGAGGGACCTGGCGGCGCGCGTCGTGCTGGACGTCACCGAGGGCCTGCGCGCCGGCACCGTCGTCACCACGGACAACTTCTTCACGTCGTACGCGCTGGCCGCCCGGCTGATGCGAGAGCGGGGAGTCGCGTTGCTGGGCACCGTGCGCGCCGGACGGGTCGAGGTCCCCCGCGCCCTGACGGACGCGCGCGGCCGGGAACCGACGTCGACGCTCTTCGCCTTCGCCCGGGAGCCCGTCCCCGCCGCCCTCGTCTCCTACGCGTCCTTTAAACGAGGAGGCGGCCGTCGCCGCTGCGTGACCCTGCTCGCCACCGCGCCGCGCCTCTTGCGCCCGGCTCTGAGCGAGGAGCGCGCCGACCGCAAGCCGCTCGCTCTGCTCGAATACAACGCGACCAAGGGCGGCGTCGACAACCTGGACAAGGTGCTGGCGGCCTACAGCTGCCGCCGCAGGACCGCGCGCTGGCCTCTGGCGCTCTTCCACAACATGCTCGACGTGTCGGCGTACAACGCCTACGTGCTGTGGCGCGAGACGCGCCCCGACTGGATGCGCGGCAAGCGCGCCAGACGCAGGATCTTCCTGGAGCGCCTGGGTCTCGCTCTCGCTCGCCAACCGTCGTCGTCCGTCGCCGCAGAGGCTCGTCCGGAACGCGTCGTTGTTGGCCGTGGCGGCGGATGCGGGAGACCGCCGGGAGGAGGAGGAAGAGGAGGAGGCGCAGGAGGAGGAGGAGGAGGAGGAGACGGTAGAAAGCGTTGCGGCGTCTGTCCCCGGAGCAGAGACGCTAAGACGCGCGTGCGCTGTAGCCAATGCGGGTTGCACGTGTGCGGGAGATGCGCGCTTCCTTTCTGTCCCGAGTGCGCGAGAGGAGGAGGAGGAGGAGGAGGAGGAGGAGGAGGAGGAGGAGAGACGCGTGTCGAACGAACCGTCGCGACGGAGGTGGTTGCGGACCGTTCTCGTTCGTCGTCGCGGAGAGCTCCCGCTGAGTTGTCGCGGACGAAAAACGGAACGGGGGATGTGTGAATTGCTCTCTAGCGTGTGCGCGTACGCACGCACGCACGTATACACACGCACGTACACACAAGCGCGTACACACATGCCATTGGGGTGTGGGGGGGGTCTGCGAGACCCCACCAGGGATCGCAGCTGAATAATACACAAGTTTTGTGCGGTTGGAGGAGGAGGAGAGAGAGAGAGAGAGAGAGAGAGAGAGAGAGAGAGAGAGAGAGAGAGAGAGAGAGAGGGGGTCCAAGACCCTCCCTCCCCCACCCACCCGGGAGGGGGGGGATCTCAGCGGAAGAATTAGTCTCTCGTGACGTGGTAACGGGGTCCGAGAGACCCCACCCCACCTGGGGATCTCAGCGGAAGAATTAATCTCTCGTGACGTGGTAACGGGGTCTGGGAGACCCCACACACACACACACACACACACACACACACACACACACACACACACACACACACACACACACACACACACACACACACACACACACACACACCTGGGATATCAGCGGAAGAATCAGTCTTCTAATGTGGTAGCGGGGTCCGGGAGACCCCCCCCACCCCACCCATCCGTGATAGTAACAGATACACGCACAAGGGTTAAGAAGTAACACAAATAAGAGAAACAGTAAAAATACTCTGGCTGTTAATGGTGAAATTAGTAATTAATTATGTATTTTAGCATCTCATTTCTTCTTCACAAAATTGATTTAGCATTTGTTTGAAGTAACTTTTTTAATGACATGTAAACAAAGCCACTTTATATTGTCTACACATGTAGATTATTTTATGTTGCTATATTTTGCCACTTTGAAAGAACCAAAATGATGTTCAAGAAATAAATGTTTATGTTGTTATCTATGTGTGATAATTTGTGCAACCCAGTAAAAACACTTTAAAGTATTTAGAAAATTAGAAGAATATTATATGTACTGTACAAGTGAAATTTAGCAGAAAAAAATTGTAATTGTTTTATTTTCCACTTATTGTTTTCTTTGTTAAACAAATGAATTTTAATCAAGAGAAGAGGTTAAATAATGCAAATTTATCTTATTATTCAATGATTATTAATGTAGGTTGTTTGGAAAATTTAATGATTACAAATTGAGTTCCACTTAAAAAACACACAAAAAAATAATTTCTTTGTAATGAATATTTAATTTTAGTCATTTTTCCCTAAATTAATAGTAAATTCAAAGTAATATTCCTTATATATTAATTTAATTTAAATTAAATTTTGCATTAAAAATTAGTCATTTTAACCATAAATTTGAGATTTTGTTCCTAAATCCTACATAAATGTACAGTTTAATGTAATTAAAATCTACTTAGTTTTTTTAATTAAATTTAATTACCATTTTCTCTTTATTTTACATAAACTTTTTGAAATTAAAATCTACTTAATAATATTAAGTGTCACTTTGTTACCTAAGGTTTTTTAAGTAACCTCTATTCACAGTTTTTTCAGTGTAGCTGTTTGTGCTGGGGTTACTTGGATAAATCCGCAGAAAACCCCGCTGTTTCAAGCCAAATTAACGCGGCCGGAGGATTCTATTGTGTGTTTTGTGTCGACCACTCGACGGTGAGTCGTTAATTTTATGTATTTTGGGTTCATTTCGCCAATTTTACTCTTCAAAATGGCGGCCGCCATTTTGAAGAGGGCAACTGGTGAAATAATGTTTTTAATCCAGCAGATTTGACCATTTGAACCGGTTAAGCTTAGAAAAACCTTGTGCTATAAAGTCACTGACTTTAAGTCACTGAGCTTAACCGGTTCAAATGGTCAAATCTGTTGGATTTAAAAAAGTATTTCTCCATCTGCCCTCTTCAAAATGGCGGTTAGCGAGTTAGCAGAACCGATAAGCTGAATCGTTAAGACACGCAACCTACAATTCCATGGAATTGGACTTTTAAGAACCGGTTCTCTAACAGAACCGGTTCTCGGTTCCCATCCCTATTGACGTAGTCTGTCCCTTTCTTCATCAGTTTTCAGGGCGTCGGCTTAGGCGACCACCTGTTCATCTGAGAAGAAATTGAGAGGGGTTCTTGTTCTTTGGGGAGCTCCAATGAGTCCCTTTCTGTGTCCTTTACCCTGTTTATAGGCAGGACACTATAGGTTTGAGAGCTTAGGCTGATGTCTCGGTTTAGACCGACCCCGTAGACTGTGTCTTGGTCAACCTCATTGACCGAGACGAGAGCTATGGCCTGTTTTGGCTTTGTGAACAAGACTTGCCCCGTGTATTCATGTGGGATCAGGTATTCTGGGAATCCTCCCAGAAATGTAATGCTCAGTTCAAAATCATGGAAATCAGTGGAGATCAACCATCCTATTTTTGTGTATTTCTTGATCAGTACCGCTTCCGTGCCTGTGTTACACACAGCAACAGATGTGGTTCTGCAGTCGAGGCTCACTTGTCTCGTGGCCTCAATGGACAGTCCTAAGTTGTAAAACATAGGAGATAGTTGAAAGTATGCCTGCTTTTGGCTAATAGCTTGATTAGCTATGATGTGAACTTCCACCATGATGGATTGGTTGCAAGCAACCTCGCAGACTTCTGGTATGGTCTGTCCAGCTTTGAGATTTTCTGTGCTTAGCACAGGAGAATCCATTTTGTCTGTTTCCAGTGACCACAGTACATTGTTGTCAGTGTCCACTCGGACACCCAATCTTACCAAAATGTCAGAGCCTATGTAGGATGCATGTGGTAAGTTCCGGACCACGAGGAACGGGTGGACTAGTTTTCATTTGTTCCAGTTCCACTGCACTAAAACCATAGATATACGGTAAGATCTGATGTAGTATATCTCCGTATCCTTTACATATACTTATACTTATATTTCCGGATATTCCCGGAAATGGACCGCAATGATCCTTAAAAAATCCCAAGATCCCAAAATCTGGATACTTATCTTTGGCAGGCCCTTGACAAATAACAGCCACATTTATTTTGGATCTGCTGAAGATAAGTATCCAGATTTTGGGATTTTTCAAGGATCATTGCGGGCCATTTCCGGGAATATCCGAACACAGATCCTTCCGTATATCTATGGTTTTAGTGCAGTGATCATGTTCAGGCAAATGACTCCATTTGCGGTCATTACCCGCTCGCTTTTGGGATCAAGATGAAAGCGTAAAGCTTTTCAGAGAGAGTCAGAGAGTCTTTATTGTCATTTGCACCGCATGTGGTACATGTGATGAAAACGAGATTATGTACACGGGGTCCCAGTTACATCCAACAACAAATGCAAGAGAAAAACAGTAATAACATCTAGAATTAACTAAGAGAAACATCAACTAGTAATACACTAAGCCCTAATGTAGTGGAAAAACATCATTATAAACAGCAGCACGAACATGAGTCTGTATGAGCAGATGGTCACAGATGAACACTGCAACAAGAAAACAGATCAGCATCAGCATGATGTGATATTTTGCAGTGTTTATTCTCATTATTTATTTATTCATGAGTGAGGTTAGTCCTAGACCCAAATGTTTTTTAACCAAGGTTTCATAAAGAGCTTGGCTGATTGCTGAATTATCTGTCCAAGGAGACAGTACAGCATCTTTGATGTGGGATCCCTGAATCTCTACACCTTTTACTACCTGTTGTAGGTAGTGTTCAGTGAGTGCTGATTGTTTCAGCTCGCAGAGGAGGCTTTCTTGTTGGGCCTCTTCTGCCTCACCTGTTCTTGAAGGTTCACCTTACCGGGCTCTTGTCCTCAGATGAGGTGTCCCGTGTGTCCTTTGCGGTACCTGCGGTTAGGCAGTCCGTATCACAGCTAGGAGGCACTTTTATTGGCAGAGGCTTTCTCACTGTGCTCCACATTTTCTGTCGGCCATAGTCTATAATTGCATCAAAGCGGTTTATAAAGTCTTGGCCAACTAGAAATGGGAATGAATCAAGTGTAGACACATGTACCGGGTGGTATAATGTCATTTTGCCAATCTGCATGTGAACCATAGCTATAGCTGTTAGGGTTGTTCTCGTCTCTGCGAGACCCTGCAGTTCTATAGCACTTTTTACAAGGGGTATTTGCCTGTGAACACCATTAGCGGCGGTCCGTAGTTCCTCGAACAGTTTGGCTGACATAATGGTAATGTCGGCTCCGCCATCCAGGAGTGCTTCATGCGTGAGGACCATTTCCAGTGTGATTGGCATGTAAGCTTTCATAGCCTCCCCCCTTTGTACAAAGTCACACAGAAACCTTAAAGGTTTCGGCCAACCTTTCTATTTACGTTGACCTCTGACTGTGTAATCTTTCTTCATCTGAACAGTCAGTGCAGTTACCAACGTGTCTGAGTTTTTAGTTTGTGGCGGGTCACTATCGTCGATGTTTGAGTTTTCCCCCCTTTTGTTTGATGAGGGACTGTTGGAGTCTGTGACAATGATGTCATGGTCACTGTCAACGTCTTGTTGACTGTCATACTCTGGAATGTCAATGTTTTGACTGTCATTACCCTGATTGTCAGCATCCTGACCATCAGTATCTTGTTGACTGTCGTGAATTGCGTGCTCTGACTTACTATCAATGATAGTGCTACACATCACTCCAGGTTTGTTATCATTGTTTGTATTATCCCACTTTTCTAACAACTGACGTATGTTCTCCATGTCTTCTGGGGACAGAGGTTTATGGCCTTTCTTCGGGAACTTTTGCGATTTTTTGCCTGTCTTGGACTGTTCAGTTCGAGGGGCAGGAGGGGCTTGTCCTTGACTTGGGGGTTCCTGTTGGGACCACCCTTTGTTATATGGTTTACTTTTGTAACCTTCTTTCTTATCCTTTGGACATGCGCCCCCCTTTTGATATTGTTTTCCGACCTCTGGGTCTTGTCTGAGCCACTTCGGGTCATTGTTCCAGTGGGCACCTTCACTATGTGGTCTGTTAGGTCGAGAATTCTGTTTTTTCTCACCTTTTGTAGGATAGGGAGTCGGTTTCCGTGCCCCTTCCAGCTCTAGTGAGTTGGATTTGACCATTTCACCCGGACACACCTCAAAGGGTGTTTTGTTTGGTGTGCGACCTGTAAAAACATCTATTGCGCACTCTCTTATCTCTTCGATGGACCTCCGTTTGTAGTTTGCGCTGACATGTACTTTCTCTCTTATGTCAGGGCAGAGATTTTTGCTGAAGATATATTTAAACCCTACCTCTTCCTCCATTTCTGGTTTGCATCTGTCACCGAAATAGGCACGGAATATTCGGTCATAATATGACCTTGGGTGCTCATTCCTACCTTGCTTGATGTCAGCCGCCGCTATGATGCCATCGGGCCCCGTGCAAGGAGTATACTCCTTTATCAGCGCAGCACATAAAAGACTGTAGTCTTTCAT
>JBBPBX010012985.1:27350-53169 GCA_038048925.1 Garcialebias charrua
GGAAATCAAGGTCATCGAGATAGATCTTGGTTTCATGTAAGCCCATCGGGCCTGGAGTGAAGGTTTGAATGCTTTTAGCCATATTCCGTAGTTCAGCCATTGAGAGAGGAGTTTGTGGGTTATTATCAGATCCACCTACCGGCGCACCCGGTGGGTTTGTTGGTTTTAGAGGCCCTAAGGGACGGCGCGGTGGTTCAGGCGATGGAGTTGATGTTCTAGGCGGTGGTGTTGGTGTTCTAGGCGGTGGTGTTGGAGGTCTGGGCTCATCTAGAGACTGACCTTTAATTAATGCCAGACGTTTTTTCTTTTCTTGGATTAATTTGTATTCAGTTGAGGCCAGCTTCTCCCTGCACTCTTTTAATTCTACTCTGTCTGTACACTCGCGTTGTAATTCACAACACCGACTGCAGAGTTCATCTTTTTCAAGAATGACCGCATCATGTTGTGCATGAATCCTGAGATTTTTCTGTGTGGTCTCCTTGTATAACTTTAAAGTATGTTCTTCGCATTTCATGATTGCATCACGGGTCTCATTTGCCTCCTGTAAACTTTTAGTTAAACGTTCAATCTCAGCCTGTTTTAGTTTGCAAACCAGTTGAGCCGCATCGTTCGTCTGAGACTGTTTTAGTGACTGAACCTCCACCTGCAGCTTTTCAGCTTCACTTCGAGCTAGTTGTAAATCAACCTTGAATGCTGACCTTTCCGCCTTACGTGTTCTTTGTTCACGCTTCAGATCATGCTCTAGACCTGAATTTTCTCTGACTTCCTGGTCCAACCTGGCCTTTAGTAACAGGGCCAGCTTTGCTAAGCGCTCCATACTGACCTTTTTTGCTTCCTTTTTTGAGCCACCGCTTGCCACTGTTGTCAGCTCAGAGTTTAACGTCAGTGGATTCATTTCAGGCACCTTTTTACCATAATCAGTGAATATTCTTGCAAGCTGTCCTAGAACCTTATCAATCCAGTCTGGCTTATCATCTTCAGCCTTTTGATCCAGGCCTTGAGGATCTGGGTCCACTGGCCCTGTATCTGACTCTGTATCTGACTCTGCATCTGACTCTTTGTCAGACTCTGCATCAGACTCTTTGTCCGATTCAGGATTTGATTCAGGAGGACCCGGCTTTGGGTCTGAATCCGTGACCAGATCCCTCAGACTAGAATCCTTATCCACTTCTTCTTTTTCTGCCATCGCTTTGTTTTGATTTTGTTTGACTCAATAAGATAGTTCAGGTTCAGGTTCAGGTTACTTTATTTATACCCAAGGGTAAATGTGGTTTGCAGTGGTACAAAGCATACATCCATCCATGCGCACACACAAATAAAAACAGTAAAAACATTTAGTAAAAACACTTCAAAGAAACCATAAACAGATAATGTTGCACATAACAGTGTTAAGGCTCCCCTAATCATATGTAAAATGAAAAATAAAAACATTTAACCACTAAAAGCTTCAACATTATTTCAGTTTGTTCATTTCACTACACTGGCTCCCAGTTTGTTTCCGGATTAATTTTAAGGTTCTTTTGTTTGTATTCAAATGTCTTCATGGTCTCGCCCCACAGTATCTGTCCGACCTTCTCCAGCCGTACATTCCCTCACGCTCTCTGAGGTCAGCAGATCAGCTGCTGCTGGTCGTCCCAAAGTCCAACAGGAGGCTGAGAGGTGACCGAGCGTTCTCAGTCGCTGCCCCTAAACTGTGGAACGAGCTGCCTCTGCGTGTCAGACAAACTGACTCACTTCCTGTTTTCAAGTCTGCTCTGAAGACACATTTTTTCTCTTTGGCTTTTAACACAGCTTGAAATGTTGGTTTTACTGTTTTTAAGTTTTTCTTTTATAGTTTTTACTGTTTGCTGTTTGATCTGTTAATTTATTACTTTTATGGTATTTGTTGTGTTTATAGTTGTATGCTTGTCTGTGTTGGTGTACAGCACTTTGGCCAACGGTGTTGTTTTAAAGTGCTTTATAAATAAAGTTGTATTAGTTGTATTTCAGTAACAGCAGTGGGAACAAAGCTATTTTTAAAATGTGTTGTCCTACATTTAGGGACTAAAAACCTCCGACCAGAGGGAATTGGTATTTATTATAGTGTATGCAAATAAATGTTTTCTTAGCGGTGAGTTATTTAACTAAAACAGCTTTCTGGTTTTATTCATGTAATCTGTAAACAAGTCTTTTATTCATTCAGTACCTTTTATTTATTTTAGGGTTTACCTTCGATGAAAATGTTGTAAGTTAAAGCCTCCGTGGCCGTATTAACTAAATAGACGTATCTTTTAAAACAATTACTGTTAAACCACACTTAATTTTTCTGTCTTCCACTCAAACGCCTTTTTAAAGAATTCAAATAAATGCAATGTTCACACTAAAATGTTAGCAGATTTGTTTTATTTCTTTTTTCTAATGTATGTGGTTAGACAGTTTAGATGGCTTCAAATGAGTTTTTAAACTTTAAGTGAAATCTCCGTTTGTCCTGTGAGAGAGAACTGCTTGTCACCCAAAGTGCACCTGGAAATGACGACAAACATAGGCGGGTCGACGAAGTGCGTCACCAGCTCTGCTGAGCGAGGCGGAGCTCGCTACACAGATACGTGACGTCAACCAATCAATCACAGCGCTTGTAGTTCATTCCCAAGCATTCATGGTGAATGCAGTTTTATTACCTTCAACCAATGCAGTGCCGGAAATGACGACAAAGTGGGTTGTCGCAACGACGTGCGTTCCCAATTCAGCGAATCAGCGTTCGCTACGAGAGTGATTGACAGCTCACAGCCCTCGTTCATCCAATCACAGCTCATAAACAAACATGGTTGACACGTAGCTGTAACGTTAGCTTAGCACAGCAGAGCGCAACTTTATAGACTCTTAATCATCTCAAACGCTCCAAATTAACTCCCCAAAATTCTGAAACATGGCAATCACATTTAAAAAAGGCACAACTTAGCTACGCTCAGTAACCAGCACGTCAACTGTAACACAACACGGACTCCCTCGGAGCCGCGTTCAGGTCGGTTCCGTCCACTTTAAAGGAGCAGAATTCGGGTTTCAGAACCACTATCCGACAACGTTCTAACAGTAATATGCTTCTTTGACCTGCTCTAACATGTAAAATACCAGCACAGGAATCCGGTTAATGTTAATAACAGCTTTTCAGGCTATTGACTCGGCGGTCAACAAAGCTTTGTACATGAGTGTGTGCGTGAACTGGACCGAACCAGAACCCCCACAGACCACGGGCTGACAAAACCTCACCTAAAAGCTTCCAACAACGTGTAAAAGAGTTGAACGAATAACAATCCCTCAGCCTCAAATGATAAAAACATGCAGAATCTGCCTGCTTTGAACACTTCCAGCCAAAATTATTATCCTCAGAGTTTAAAACTTGGATCCTTTTATGCAAACATGACATTACAGTTCATGAGAGACCACAGATTTATGAATAAACTTTCAGAAACCAATACGAGGCCACCAGATGTAAAGGATTATGAGGAGGTCAATATTAATACTGACCTCTTTACCTTAATTAATTTACTTATTCAGATTGAATAGTAATTTCACGGATTCTTTCTTTTTCAGTTTACCCAATATTTCTGTGATCTTTATGATGGATAAATAAATAAAGCCATTAAGTGACAGAGACGTTAACTTAGTTTGATATGTCAAAGACACTATCATTTATTTAAAATAAATCAACTAAATTAACACCATTACACTTGATTGACATGATTTCACTTTCTTTCAATTTAACACGTCAGCACAGTTAAATTTAACACAACAGACTTCAATACTGGATGTTAAACATATTTAGTCTGAGGGCTCTTTAACTTAAATAGTTTCCAGCTTAGAATTTAGGGAAAGGAGATAGGAGGAAGATGGAGAGATGGTTTAAAGGAAATTATCTTGAGCATGTTACCAGAAATGACACTTCTCATCAGATTTCTGCTGAAATCCAGGTACGTTTGTAAACAGCTCTTTACCTTCGACGACGAGTCTGATAAAGAGATGACACCAGCCTGTAAGATGCACAGAGTCCTTCAGGCCCAGTTCGTCCGAACTGGTTATTCGTTTACGTTTTCAACGTCTCCTGGGTTCCGCTTGGATCATCAGAAAATATGTCAGCTCCTGGCCTCTGACTTCAAGATAAGCTTATTCCAGGAAGGAATAAACAAAGTTTTGAGCTTACGCTCGTTCGAAGTGGATTCATAACAGCATGTTATCAATCCTTAGCTGAATGACTGTCCTTGGCGGGTGACAGGCATTCATTCAGCTCTTTGGGACGTCTTCATGTCTTGAAGTTCCCAGCAAACTCATCCGTTCCAGCAACAGCTTAGAACTTAAGGAAGGATCCGAGATGAGAGAAACTTGTCTCTTTTTCATTGGTCCACTTGTTATCACTATTCAAGGTGAAATTCAGCGCAGAGAAGGAAATTGTTTAGGAAAAGTATCTGAGTGAGAGACTTTCAGACGCTAGATGAGAGTTTTAGCTGAAACTCGACAAAAACAATTTCTGTATAAGTCAGTTTGACATTTTAGCTGAACTTTGCCACCTTTTCATTTGCAGAAATGACACAATGATGTTTCACATTTAAAGAATAACAGCATATAACATATATCATGAAAATGACAAAAGTTATTCTTTTGATTACATTAGAATAAAATCAAAGATAGAAATAGTCTCTTTTGGTGACTATGTTCTTCAGATTACAACTAATGGAATAATTTGTGGTAAATGTCTTGCTTTACTGAGAGGTCAGTAAAGGTCATCTCTGGAACAGTTCAAAAATACACAGGTGTATCAAAGTGGACACGGTCATGCCCACTACACCAGAATAACAACTTAAAAAGGGGGACAGGACTGAACCACTATTCTGAGACATAAACGTCGACTGAGGCCAGGTGGATGTGAAAGGAGAGACGCAGCAACAATTAGCAGCTAACAAAGTTGAAGCTAACGAGCCACGAGGAGTAGCATCTAAAAAATGGCCGACACCGAACTGATACTGAGAGAACTAAAAGGGTTTCTTCAAAACACACGACTGCACACCATCGTACAGCTCCAACCACTTCATCAAGTTTGCGGACGACACAACAGTGGTAGGTCTCATCAGCAACAACGATGAGACGGACTACAGGAATGAGGTGAGCCGCTTGGCCTTGTGGTGCGGACACAACAATCTCACTCTCAACGTGGAGAAGACAAAGGAGATTGTCGTGGACTTCAGGAAGAGGGATGCACAACATGCCCCTCTGACCATCAACAGCACCGCAGTGGAGAGAGTGGACAGCACCAAGTTCCTGGGAGTGCACGTCTCAAAGGACCTGTCCTGGAGCAGGAACACTGCAGCACTGGCCAAGAAGGCTCACCAGCGCCTCTACTTTCTCCGCAAGCTGAAAAGGGCTGGAGCTTCAACCCCCATCATGTGCACCTTCTACAGGGGTGCCATAGAAAGTGTCCTGACCAGCTGCATCACTGTGTGGTTTGGTGCATGCACTGCATCATGCCGCAAGAGCCTCCAGCGCATCGTGAAAGCAGCTGAGAAGATCGTCGGCACCTCCTTGCCCTCACTGCAGGACTTACACAGCAAACGCCTCACTCGGAAAGCCCACTGCATGGCAGGTGATCCCACACACCCACTACACAGCCGCTTTAGACTGCTGCCATCAGGGAGGAGACTGAGGAGTCTCCAGGCTCGAACCAGTAGACTGAGAGACAGCTCTGTTCATCAGGCAGTCAGAATGCTAAACACTCTGCCTGCTCTGCCTCCCCTCCCATTTGAACTGCCTTAACACAAAAAACTTTCTCACACATTACCACTCAACACAAAGTTTTTAACACTGGACTCTGTGTCATCAAACGGGTTATTCACTAAACTCTCGGTCATGTGCTCATTCAGTTTGCACTACTTCTCATATTTGCACTAATGTTTGTACTACATTACTGCCTATAGTCATACTACTGTTTACATTCACTGTTTACATTTATTAATACTGTTTACATTTATTATTACATTTATTACTACTGCTTTACATTTATTACTACTGTTTACATTTACACTACTTTTATCTACACTACTGCAGATACATATACAGCATTCTCTGACTAGCCTTATCTAAGGATGCCAAATGTGCCTTATGTGCCTTACTTCATATGCCACTTTGCCTCTATACCAACATCAACTACCTCATACATATACTGTGTACATTAACTTATATGCTGCTGTGCCACTCTTTGCAAATGTCAATGCTAGAACCTTCAGTTTATTTTATAGATATACTTTTTATACTTTTTATACTACTATGCAAAAACTCAGGACAGTATTACACTTTTATTATTTCATTTTATGCTTATGTTCATTGGGTGTTTGGTGTTTTAGGGGTGTTTGGTGTTTCAGTGTTGGTGTAAATTTTCATACTTTTATACTATTATGAAAAAACTCAGGACAGTGTTACACTTTTGCTATTTTATGCTTTTGTTTATTAAATGTTTTAGTGTTTAGTGTTTAAGGCCGGCGCAGAGCTCCGCGCTCCAGCGAGCGCGACGCCCCGTTGTGTGTGCGGCATTCGCACGCGCCTTGCACTAGTCTTTGAACGGTTGCGCGAACGCGCCAAGCTCCAATTTTACGACCGCGTACGCGATGCGCGGTGTCTGACCAATCAGCGACCTCAGTTCAGTCCCCTCTGCGCACAGCTGCTCAAGGAGAACATGAGCATTTTTAGCAGAGCTCTGCCTGGTGAACAGGCGCACACAGAATGTGCCGTGTGTGGCGTCTAGGGAGGACGCTGAGCTCTGCATCGGGCTTTAGATGGTTACTGTTGCACCGAGGGACTGAGAGAAACGCAATTTCGGTCCTGTGTATGTCCTGTACATATTGCAGTTCTGACAATAAAGTTGACTTTGACTTTGACTTCAAGAAAATAAAGAATAATTTGAGACGATAAAAGAAGAAATTGCGAAGGTGAACACCAGGATGGAGGAGGCGGAGGGACGTATTGAGAAGGCTGAGGAAAGGATTCAAAATACGGAGGAGGTCATCACGGCTATGCTAAAGCTACATGCTAAGCTGGAGAACAAAGTTTTGGATCTGGAGAGTCAATCCAGATGTGAGAATTTAAAGATATATGCCAGAGGGATCCGAAAAGGAATCGACGATGATCTCATTTGTCGAAACCCTACTTTGTCAGGGTCTTGAAATAAACGAGGACACCCCTGAACTCGACATCGAAAGAGCTCACCGGTCAGTGGGGCTGCAGCCGCCAGCTGACGCTCATCCACGCTCCATCATAATTAAGTTCTTAAGCTCCAGAACTAAAGATATGATACTCCGTAAAGCCTGGCAGAAGAAGGGCTTCACCTGGCAAGAAAACCATATAAACCTGAACCATGACTATCCACCTCTCATACTTAAAAGACGAAGGGAATATGCGGAAATCTGCAAAGTACTAAAGGAAAACAATTTCCACTTCCAGACCCTCTTCCCAGCGAAGCTACGTGTCAGATATGAAGACTGAACCAAAACTTACGACACAATAGAGGAGGCATCAGAAGACCTGCTGAGACGAGGCTTCACCGTGTCAACCATCAAGCCTCCGGATACGCTCATGGAACAGGTACAGCAGCTGTCCTGGACGAGAGCGGACCGGAGAGCGACGAAGGGCTCATCCAACACCCCCCCCCTCGGGGTACAAGGAGAAGCAACGAGCCTTCAAGAGAACAACCACGGCCCTCTCCGGAACCTAGCAGATCTTTCCCTGACTGAAGTCGACGTGAGAAGTTGTGAAACATCTTTAAACCTATAACTAGTGGTGGAAACAAACTCTTGAATTATCCGGTTCGTGCGGGACCTTTTCTTTTTTAGCACCTCCCCCTCTGGACGGAGGAGGGGGACTTTCTCCTTCGAGCTCCTTAGAGGAGCTCAACAGGGTCGAGTTAACAGACCCCAGCCTAGGAAGTTACCTGGACAAATTGTATTTAGTTTCATGTGTGTTATGTTAATGGTTTGTTCTCTGCTGGTTCTCACGGGGAGGGGGAAATGCACCAGTTATTTGAGTGAAATGGAGAGGGGAATCACATCAATGAATAGTAGATCTTTAAAAATAACAACATTTAATATAAATGGAGTACTCAATCCAATTAAAAGGGAAATAATCTTATCAAAATTTAAAAAAGGTAAAATCCAAGTCGCTTTTTTGCAAGAGACACACCTCAACGACTCAGAACACGCTAAATTAAATAAACAGGGATTTAAACATGTTTACTTCTCTTCACATGGATCAGGGAGGCGGAGAGGAGTGGCGACTCTCATATCCAAGGCTGTAAATTACGAACACGTTTCAGAATATAAAGACAGTGAAGGCAGATTTGTTATGGTGACGGGCAAGGTAGAAGGAATCATGATAACACTCCTTAATGTGTCAAAAAGGCGTTCAATTCAAGATCAACTGGACTTTATTTGTAACAGAAGACGTTTCGCTCATCATCCGATAAGCTTTCTCAATTCTTTGAAGACTGTGAGAGGGAGAGAGAAGTTATAAGCAAGCTGGGCCACTGATACACACCAAACTAGGTAATTTGGAAGCTAACACACACACATATTTGGGATAACACGTGCCTGTGGCCCATTCAAAGATCAGTGTGTGAAATGTGTATATACCTCCTGGAAGTAACTGGTCTTTTTATAAACAAATAGTTCAGTCAGAGTCAGAGTCAGAGAGTCTTTATTGTCATTTGCACCGCATGTAGTACTTGTGATGAAATGAGATTATGTACACAGGGTCCCAGTTACATCCAACAACAAAATGTAAGAGAAAAACAGTAATAACATCTAGGATATGAACTAAGAAAAACATCAACTAGAAATACACTAAGCCCTAGAGTAATAGAAAAACGTCATTACAAACAGCAGCATGAACATGAGTCTTTATGGGCAGATGGTCACAGATGAACACAGCAACAAGAAAACAGATCAGCATCAGCATGATGTGATATTTCACAGTGATTATTCTTATTATTTATTTATTCATGAGTCTAACAGCCTCAGGGTAGAAACTGTTCCTCAGTCTAGTGGTTCTGCATTTGATGCTCCTCAAATAGTTGACATAAATACAACAAAAAGTCAGGGGATCTTATTATGTGGCGGAGATTTCAACGTCCGATTAAACCCGAAAATTGATTCATCAGGGAGAAAACAGTATCGACAAAAAGCCCAGCATGACTTTACAGCTGTGGATCGCTCTTTCTCTGTGGATGATGCTATGTATCTTCGCAACACAGGGGGAAGGGACTCACAAGTGGATACCTGGACAGGTTGTAAGACGAACTGGTCCGGTCTCTTATGAAGTTAAAGAGCGCTACTCGGACACTGTGCACAGGCTACATGGGGATCAGCTTCGTACAAAAGCTGTAGTTGAACCAGATACGGATGACCCTGAAACACCAGCACAAGAGCAAAGTGATGTAAAAGTTGCACCTGCACAAAGTGCTCTGGACTCTGGGATACAACTCCCTGTTCCCTCAGATTCCCAAGTGGTGGTGAGGCGTTCAACACGACCTCGGAAGACACCAAGACGATATCTTGAATAGCTTGTGTTTATCTAGGCATGACGGTTATGCATGTTATGTTCTATTATTATTCTTGTTACATTAAGGGGTACATCTGAGTTAGATGCAAAAATAATAATAATATTGTCTGATTATTAAGTAAGTACATTTTTGGGAAATTGTTCAGTTCTACAGGGAAATGCACTTAAGTTGGAATAAGTGACCTTAGTATATTTTAGTTGATATAGATCAAGATGTTATCTCCATTTTTAAAAGGGGATGATGTGGTGTATTTACCCCCATGGTTTTATGGAGTTGGTATAGTCCAGTTCTAGTGAGACGCGCAAGCGCTCACACTCTTTTTTTGGCCCCTCTCGGTTTCCTTACTTCAATAAAGAAATACGTAAAAATGGTCCGAGCCTCCTCTGCTCTTTAATACATAACACAATGGATGAATGCAGACAAGAACAAGCTTATGTTGTTTTCCGATGACCATACTCCAAGGCAGTGGTTCCCAACCTGGGGGGCCCGATCCCCATGGGGTGTGGGGGTGGCTCTAGAGAGCACAGGGGGTCGCATAATATGTTTACTTAGACTCTGATGCATGCTCAATCCAGGTAGAAAAATCTAAAAAACTAAGTCTGGACTAGTCTGGAAACTAAGCCCTAGAGTACATTCAAAAAATAAAACAAAACAAAGCAAAAAAAATGTAGAAACGTTTCGTCTTTCGTCCGAAAGACTTCCTCAGTCTGAGTTGCTGTATTCAGCTCAGTCTTATAAATAGCACCCTCTCACAGTGTTACACAACCAGTTGGCTGATGACAGCCTGAAACCAGCTGCTCACATGATCAAGGAGGGCCATCAGCCTAACAATGGATCGTTAGCACCCTGATGGTTGTTTGCTATTCACAGAAGGCTGAGTGATACTAGTAATAACAGCATTGTAAGAGGGGGACAGTTGAACTCGGAGGCCTCCACCTCTGTTTAATGATGGGCGGTTTCTTTTTACAAAGATGGCCTCCTTTAGTCCTCTCTCAAACCATCGTTCCTCTCTATCAAGGATGTGAACATCTTCATCCCTGAAAGAGTGACCGCTGGCCTGGGGATGAGTGTAGACCGCAGAGTCCTGGCCTGATGATGTTGATCTTCTGTGCTGGTCCATCCTTTTGGCCAGTGGCTGTTTAGTTTCCCCAATATAAGACTGATCACAACCCTCCTGGCACTGAACAGCATACACAATATTACTCTGTGCCGGGGGACTAGATCTTTGGGATGAACCAGTCTTTGCCGTGATGTATTTTGGGGTTTAAAAGCCACTGGGACATTGTGTTTAGAAAATAAACATTTCAGTTTTTCTGAAACTCCTGCAACATATGGAACGACCACTAGTCTGGGTCTGGGTTCCTTCTTTTCACCTGATGGCTGGCTGGAGTCCTGTTTGGGTTTCTTCTCTGCTTTCAGGAAGGCCCAGTTAGGATATCCACATTTCTCTAGAGCCTGTCTTGTGTGGGATTTCTCCTTCTGTCTGGTTCCTGAGTTAGTGTGGACGCTGTCTGCTCTGTGACACAGAGTCCTGATGACTCCTAACTTGTACTCCAAAGGGTGATGGGAGTCAAACTGCAAATACTGGTCTGTATGTGTGGGTTTGGGGTACACCTCAGTTTGCAAATATCAGAAACCGAGACCTCACAATCCAAGAAAGCCAACCTATCATTTTTTACATCTTCTCATGTGAACTTGATATATTTATCCACAGAGTTGATGTGCTCAGTAAAATGTTGGACTTCCTGAGATTTAATTTTAACCCAGGTGTCGTCAACATACCTGAACCAATGTAGTGTCCCTGAAAAGGCTCTCTTTTCTACCTCCTCCATGTACAGGTTGGCAACAATAGGAGAAACTGGAGACCCTATAGCACACCCATGTTTCTGCCTATAATATTGCTCCCCATATGTGAAGTAGGTTGACTTCAGGCTGTGAGGATGGAACCATGGCACTACTATAAGGATGGAACCATGGCACCATCTAGTGGGCATTTGTTGTTCTTGTCTGTTGGTCTTGTCTGTTCCCCTTGTGATTTATTAGTTTCCCTCCTGATTTTAGTCTCCATGTTTTTTATTACTCTTAGTTGTAACCTCCAGTTTCTGTCATCCTAGTGTATTTCATGTTTCAGGTTTAGTCTTCCCAGTCTAGTTTACTTTTCATGTTTCAGGTTTAGTCTTCCCAGTCCTGCTCTGTGTGTCTAGTTAATTGTCTCTAGTTAATTGTCCCCAGGTGTTTGTGATTTTTGTCTTGTCTAGTCTGTGAGTATATAAGCCCTGTTCTGTGTCTCAGTGAGTGCAGCCGCATTGTTTGGTATTCCCCTGTGTTCCCAGCTCATGTAAGTGTTTTTGCTACACAGACTGCTTATGATTTTTGTTGTTCATTAAATACTCCTTCTTTGAAACTCCTGGCTCCCTGTGAGAGTTCTTGTCTGCAATTGGGTTCTGTCATGCCTACAAAACCTGACAGTATGCAGTTGCCAAGTTTGAACCCAGCAGACGAGTGCTTCCTCTCCAGGCTGTCTGAGGAGGAGTTTCAGCAGCTCTGTGAACCGGTCCAGTGGTTTTTGGACTCAAGCTCCTACACCCTGTGGGAGAGGTGGGTTGTCACGAACAGACTGTTTAATGTATTTATCAGTGTACCTGAACTGTATGGTACACCTGGTATGGGGGAGATCCTGGACGCGGTGCTGGAAGTAATGGAGTAGTTGAGGCCGCTCGTCCAATCTGGTGCTGTCGATCCTCATACACCAACCCGCTATGACCCCTTAGAACAGTGGTCCCCAAACTTTTCCCTTCGCTGGTGGGGGGCCGGAGTCAGTTTTTAACAGGAAAAAGTGTGACGATTGCAGTAATTAAAGTATTTTACCAAAGTAAAATGACGCAATATTTGAAAAGCACACCATATTTTTTAAAGAAACGAATAAACAATGAACTGAACAATATAAAACTCCCTCATTTACACTAACTATTTACAAAAAGTGACTTACAAAGGTGCAGATTTACAAATCTCCAACAACTATTTCAAACCTCAATAAAACCTAAATATCAAAACTAGGCAGCTGCTCTGTGCAGCAGGATGGTGTCATCTGGTGCAAGCTGTATAAAATAAATGTGTCTCTACCTTAGTGGCACTTCTGACACTGAGAGGAGGAGGCGCGGGGCAGTATGAGGTGGAGGCGCAGGCAGGTCTCCAGATGATCATCAGTCATTGTGGATCTGTTTTTGGACTTGATGATTTTCATGTGTGAAAAAGCAGACTCACACAGGTAGGTAGATCCAAAAAGTGCTGTTAAGTTCAAAGCACATCTTCGGATGTAAGGATACTTTTCTTCTGAGAGCAGACTCCAGAACTCTCCATCCACGCCAGGTGATACTCGAATTACAGATGAGGCAAATAGACTTTGAATTAGAATAAACAAAAAAATACTCCTCCTCCCACTCTGTGTGAAAATAATATTTATGTGAAAGGGAGACAATTCAACTTACTCCTTCATCTTTAAAAACTGTGTTAGGATATGCTAAGTACTTGGTGACCGTACAGTACTGTACATGTATTCATTTGTAAAAAAAAAAAAAAAATTTTTTTTTTTTTTTTTACTATTGTTCTGGGGGCCGGACCAAATGTGGGGGCGGGCCGGATGCGGCCCGCGGGCCGTAGTTTGGGGATCACTGCCTTAGAACATCTCACCCCCTTAGACCATCTCAACCAGTCATACACTGTGGACTCGATTTCAGCATGTTTATTTTCACCTGCCTGTTCTGCTTCACCCTCGCTGTCTGCACGCCACCGCCGTCGACGACAGAGAGGTCTTGCTGACCCAGCCTCAGTCCACGTGTCTGATTCGTCCGTAACCGGTCCTGAGCCTGTAGCTGGTCATGAGTCTGCAGCCGATCTTGAGCCTGCGGCTCCAGTTTCTACAGAGGGTGTAGTTTCCACAGTTCCCCCAATGTCTCCAGTTTCCACAGAGGGTATCGTTTCCCCAGCTTCCAGAGATGGTGCTGTACCTCCAGGACCGGCTCCCACGCGGGCACCCGGACTGGCGCCTGACTCCGTGCCACCGATTGACGACGCCTCGCCTGTAGATTCGACGGTGGTCTCCTCGTCTGCAGATTCGACAGGTGGTCTCCTCGCCTGCAGATTAGACGGTGGTCTCCTCGCCTGCAGATTCGACGGTGGTCTCCTTGCCTGCAGACTCGACGGTGGTCTCCTCGCCTGCAGACTCGACGGTGGTCTCCTCACCTGCAGACTCGACGGTGACTCTTCGCTCGCAGTCTCGTCTCCTGGTCCTGGCTCAGCTCCAGAACCACCGGCTCCAGAGGGCGTTGTCGTCCTACCTACGTCTTCGGAGGGTCCCGACGCCTCTACGTCTTCGGAGGGTCCTGACGCCTCTACGTCTTCGGAGGGTCCCGACGCCTCTACGTCTTCGGAGGGTCCCAACGCCTCTACGTCTTCGGAGGGTCCCGACGTCTCTACATCTTCGAAGGGTCCCGAGGGATCCCAGGAGGGATCCCCTCCAGTTTCCTGTGCCGAGGGGTCCCAGGAGGGATCCCCTCCAGTTTCCAGTGCCGAGGGGTCCCAGGAGGTATCCCCTCCAGTTTCCTGTGCCGAGGGGTCCCAGGAAGGATCCCCTCCAGTTTCCAGTGCCGAGGGGTCCCAGGAGGTATCCCCTCCAGTTTCCTGTGCCGTGGGGTCCCAGGAGGTATCCTCTCCAGTTTCCTGTGCCGTGGGGTCCCAGGAGGGACCCCCTCCAGTTTCCTGTGCCGAGGGGTCCCAGGAGGGATTCCCTCCAGTTTCCTGTGTCGAGAGGTCCCAGGAGGGACCCTCTCCAGTTTCCTGTGCCGAGGGGTCCCAGGAGGGACCCCCTCCAGTTACCTTTGCCGAGAGGGTCCTGGTGGACACCTCCCAAGAGGTCTCGCAGCCAGAAGTCTCGTAGCCAGAGGGTCTCTCGCTGCCTCCAGAGGGTCTCTCGCCGCCTCCAGAGGGTCTCTCGCCGCCTCCAGAGGGTCTCTCGCCTCCTCCAGAGGGTCTCTCGCCTCCTCCAGAGGGTCTCTCGACGCCTCCAGAGGGTCTCTCGACGTCTCCAGAGGGTCTCTCGACGTCTCCAGAGGGTCTCTCGACGTCTCCAGAGGGTCTCAACGTCGCAGACGCCTCGTCGCTCGACGACATCGGGGATGTCGCGACGCTCGACATCGGGGATGTCGCAACGCTCGACATCGGGGATGTCGCAACGCTCGACATCGGGGATGTCGCAACGCTCGACGACTCTGCGCTCGATGAAATCATCTCAAGGCTCGAGGTCTTAACGTTCGACGACATCGGGGATGTCGCAACGCTCAACGACTCTGCGCTCGACGACATCGGGGATGTCTCTGCGCTCGACGACATTGGGGATGTCTCTGCGCTCGATGAAATCATCTCAAGGCTAGACGACATCGGGGATGTCTCTGCGCTCGATGAAATCATCTCAAGGCTAGACGACATCGGGGATGTCTCTGCGCTCGATGAAATCATCTCAAGGCACGACGACGACATCGGATGTCGCAACGCTCTATGTTGTCAAGGACGTCTCTACGCTCGCAGAAGCCGTCTTGCTGCCGCCGCCGGCCATCTCAAGACCTCCCGGTCGACCGCCCGACCGGCTGCTGCCTGATGGGCGACCTCCCGGTTGACCGCCCGACCGGCTACTGCCTGATAGCCGGTCTGCCGTCCGCCCTATCATTTTTTTAGTTTGCCCCTTGTCCTTGTGTCGTCCTTGTGTTGTCTTTGTGTTCCTTGTCTTCCTCGTGCCCTCCTTCCTTGCTGTTGCCTCCCTCCGTCCGCCCAGGTTTTTTGTTTTTTCTTGGACACCTGGGGGTGTCCTTGAGAGGAGGGTACTGTGAGGATGGAACCATGGCACTACTGTAAGAATGGAACCATGGCACCATCTAGTGGGCATTTGTTGTTCTTGTCTGTTGGTCTTGTCTGTTCCCCTTGTGATTTATTAGTTTCCTTCCTGATTTTAGTCTCCATGTTTTTTATTACTCTATGTTTCTGTCATCCTAGTGTATTTCATGTTTCAGGTTTAGTCTTCCCAGCCTAGTTTACTTTTCATGTTTCAGGTTTAGTCTTCCCAGTCCTGCTCTGTGTGTCTAGTTAATTGTCTCTAGTTAATTGTCCCCAGGTGTTTGTGATTTTTGTCTTGTCTTGTCTGTGAGTATATAAGCCCTGTTCTGTGTCTCAGTGAGTGCAGCCACATCGTTTGGTATTCCCCTGTGTTCCCAGCTCATGTAAGTGTTTTTGCTACACAGACTGCTTATGATTTTTGTTGTTCATTAAATACTCCTTCTTTGAAACTCCTGGCTCCCTGTGAGAGTTCTTGTCTGCAATTGGGTTCTGTCATGCCTACAAAACCTGACACAAGCATAGTTTCAAGAGTTGACACAGTTGTTCAGTGGAAAGCTTGGTCCTGTTGCTCAGAGTGGTGTCTGATTTTAACCTTAAATGGACCACCTCTACTGCCTCATCAATAGGAATGCATGTAAAGAGTGATGTGACATCAAAAGAGACATTTGTTTCATCAGTCTCCATGATGACATCCCTCACCTTATCCAGAAAGTCCATGGTGTTCTGTATGTGGTGTTCTGAGCTGCCAACTAAAGGGATGAGTACAGACGCCAGATATTTGGAAACATTGTAAGTGACATTGTAAGAGTTAATCATGCTAACAATTGGTCTTAAAGGTACACCTTGTTTGTGAATTTTAGGTAAACCATACAGACTAGGTGTGGCCTCCCCTGGGTACAGTCTGTGGTACAGAATACATTCAATAGCCTTGTCCTGCTCCAAAATTTTCAGGCAATCTATCAACTTCTTCTTGTAACCACTTCCTAGATCTCTTTTCAGCGGTTCATAAGTGGTTAAGTCACTAAGAGTTACAACTTTCTCATGATAGACTTTCTGGTTCAAAATCACTGTGCACCTTCCGTCTGTTGGGAGAATTATGACGTTTTTGTCCTTGCTAAGAGTGGTGAGTGCATCCCTCTCTTCTCTACTAGGCATGTAACGGTTGTAATGGGTGTACCGAACCGTTTCGGTACACCACGTTTGTTTCAGTCCAACTGCGTACCGTTTCGGTTATTTTTTCACTCATTAAATGTTCTTAACAGGGGAATATATGCACCGCGGAACAAAATTTCCTGGGCGCGTTTCAGCACGGAGCTATTTTCGCGTGGCACGCGCAGCATTTAGCCGTTAGCATCTCGTGCGATCTCCTGTTTTTGAACGTTATAACTTTCTTGTTAAAGACGAGCGCACACGCAGCTTGAGTGGACTTTGTTTCATGAAGACTCGCAGCAGCTGAGTGCGTGACGCAGCTCTCTGGAGCAGCAACACGTCACGTGAACGCGCTGGAAACTGTGTCATCCGAACGTGAACAGCAGCTGTATTAAAACTCCTTCATCAGAACGTGAACAGCAGCTGTATTAAAACTCCTTCATAAGAACGTGAACAGCAGCTGTATTAAAACTACTACTTCATCAGGTAATCAGAGCGGTCCAGAGCAATAACACAAGCTGTATGAGTTTTTAAATCTCGAATCTAAGTCTGAACGTTGTTATATGCGCAGGTTTTAAAGTTGCTGAGCGTCGCTATGAGACATTCATCACGTCAACACTTCAAAAAGTTCAGCTCTTTATAAAAAAAACTAACTGATGTTGTCAACAACAAGCCCTGGACCAGATTAAAGCCCTGCCTGCCATGATGATGAAGAGTGAGAGATTCAATTGTTCAAGAGGTATGGTTTTATTATCTAAATAATCTTTTTTTTAATCATAATCTTATTAACTTTTTTTATCTCTTTTGTTTTTTATTTCCAGTCTGTGACAGAGGTAAATCCACCTGCAGCCAAGAAGTGTGTGATGACTGAACTGAACTCTGAACTGTTCCCACAGTCCCACCTGTCCCACCAAGAAGAAGTTGTGAGTACAGTAATGAGGACAAATACAGCCACACTGCTGCTACTGAACAAAAACTTGATTAGTTAGATTGTAAACAGTCTGTTGCTGCTTATTGTTCTGGTTCTGACTGTTATTGCATTTATTAAGATTTTTATTATTGTTCATATAGTTTATTTATTGTAGAGTGCTGTTTATTTAAAATATCATCAAAATGGGTCACTTTTATTTATTACTACAATACAATACAAACATATTTTTGGCATATTTTCAAAATAAACATTTTGTAAGTCTTTATTTTGTAAAAAATAAAATAAAATAAAAATTTGTACCGAAAATAAACCGAACCGAGCTCTCCTTGTAGTTGAACCGAACCGAAATGTGATTTTAGCGTACCGTTACACCCCTATTCTCTACTGATGTTGGAAGGTGGTGGTTTGGCATTACTGAGGCAGGCTGAAACTTTAATTCTGAGTTGTTCTGCTTCAAATTCTTTAATTTTCAACCCCTCTTCATCAACCCCTCTGACCTCTGGCGTACCACACGATCCATTCTGGGGCCAGTCCTCTTTTCTCTCTACATGCTACCATTAGGATCAATCATTGCACGTCATAATCTGTCTTTTCATATGTATGCAGATGATTTACAACTCGATCTGCCAGTCACTCCCAACCCCTCACCCAGTTCAAACACTCTTGTCAACTGCTTAAATGACATTAAGCACTGGCTCTCTCAAAACTTCCTCCACCTAAACACAGATAAAACTGAATGCATTTTATTTGGTGCACCCAGCGACACCAGCAACATCCTTCCCAGTCCCAGTGTTGGTTTTCCCCTCCCCCACTTCAACCCGGTGGTCAGAAATCTTGGAGTGCAGCTTGACTCCAACTTAAAGCTTGATAAACAGATCAGTTCTGTTGTCAAGACCAGCTTCTTTCAGCTCCGTCTGCTCTCTAAAGTCAAGTCACTCCTCAGCCGTGGTGATCTGGAGAAAGTCATTCATGCCTTTGTGACCTCCAAACTTGACTATTGTAATGCTTTGTATGTCGGAATTAATCAATCTTCCATCTCCCGTTTACAGCTTGTACAAAACTCTGCCGCCCGCTTTTTGTCCAACTCACGGAAATATGAACACATCACTCCTGTCCTGTCCTCTCTACACTGGCTCCCGGTTCAGTTCAGGATACAGTTCAAGCTGCTCCTGTTTGTTTTCAAAGCTCTGAATGGACTTGCACCTCTCTACATCTCAGAACTTTTGAAAGTCCATCAGCCCAGCAGAGATTTACGATCTGCCAGTCAACACCTGCTGGAGGTGCCTCGCTCAAGGTACAAACAATGGGGAGACCGGTCATTTTCTGTTGCCGGCCCAAAAGCCTGGAACAGTCTCCCCCTTGAGCTGCGTGCCACCTCTGATCTGACTCTGTTCAAAACCAGACTGAAGACCCACTTGTTCAAAAAAGCTTTCAGTGTGTAACTTTTATTACTTTGGTATTTTAGTATGTAGCATTTTTATTTCCATTGCCTCCTTTTATTGCTGTTGTTTTTTATTCTATTTTCACTGATTTATTGTACCGGTTTTTTATATTTTCTGTCCTGTTAAGCACCTTGGTCAATGCAAGGCATTGTAGGAAGGTGCTATACAAATAAAGTTTATTATATTATTATTATTATTATAATTCTTTAATTTTGTTGTTACGGATGGCTGACTCAGTGGCTGTGATCATCTGTACAAAAGGAATTCTACTTGGTGCAACTGCAAAGTTTAGTCCCCTGGCAAGGATTTCTGTCTCCGGTGAGCTGTCTGTCAGATAAATTCTTCACCAACTTTTCTGTCTCTTCGTCAGCGGGCACTGGGCAAGCAAGATCCTTCAGAAGGTACAGACGCAGCTGCTGAATGAACGGATAAGACAGACCAATTTTACTATTGAGGCCTTAAAGGCCAAAGAAGAGCATATTAAACAAAAACTAACAATGTGCCTAGATCAGACCACACTTCAGCAAATGATGGACTGTACAGATCAGGCACGCTTAGCACAGCATGTCAAGTCCAAGACTCGACAACAAAACAAGTTTAACTTGCTAATAACTTGTCAACACCATCACAATTCCAATAACAACACATTCAGAGACAACACTCCGGTACACAGTTACATGCCAGGAAGACAGAAAAGTGGGTGAATAATTTTTCTGATAGACAGCTCACCCAGTCGGAGACACAAATACATATAAAGAAACAGACAGAGACAGAACCTGTCACA
The DNA here is from genome assembly GCA_038048925.1 of Garcialebias charrua. Classification (NCBI taxonomy): domain Eukaryota; kingdom Metazoa; phylum Chordata; class Actinopteri; order Cyprinodontiformes; family Rivulidae; genus Garcialebias; species Garcialebias charrua. Next base: position 47,117 of record JBBPBX010012985.1, read on the forward strand.
CATACAGAACACCATGGACTTTGTGGATAAGGTGAGGCATGTCATCATGGAGTCTGATGAAACTATGGTCTATTTTGATGTCACATCACTCTTTATGTGCATTCCTGTTGATGAGGCAGTAGAGGTGGTCTGTTTAAGGTTAAAATCAGACACCACTCTGTGCAACAGGACCACGCTTTCTACAGAACAACTGTGTCAACTCTTGAAACTGTACCTGCAGTCAACCTACTTCACATATGGGGAGCAATACATGGGTGTGCTATGGGGTCTCCAGTTTCTCCTATTGTTGCCAACTTGTACATGGAGAAGGTAGAAAAGAGAGCCTTGACGCCCTTTTCAGGGAGACCACCAAGTCATTGGTTCAGGTATGTTGACGACACCCACCTGGGTTAAAATTAAATCTCAGGAAGTTTATAAAAAGCCGGTTCCGTGATTCGTATGTTATCACCGCCAGGTTGCCAGAATCACAATGCTGCTCAGATATGCCCTCCTCAGTCATGCGTGCACTCAGTCCTACACGTACACACAGAGACGCACACACAGACAGACAATGGACAAACACATGTTACACCGAGGCACACAGAGACAGAAATGCACACAGAGACAGAAACGTACATAGAGACACCCAGACAGGTATGAAACGCGTTTCAGCTGCTTTTTTTGTCAACTCCTTTTTATGTCTAAAAAAGCTAAGTCTGGTCCTCTGGACATTCAAACATTTTCAAACATTCAGACATTTTTGAATGTCCAAAGGACCAGACTTAGCTTTTTTAGATTTTTCTACCTGGATTATTGCGCATGCATCAGGGTATTTTGATCCTTTTTATGTTTTTTTTTTTTTTTTGCGGATCGTGTGCATATTTTTCGATTATACTAGCTTTTTTTGTACACCTCGTGCATGCCTTTTAAATTATGAGCTGTTTTTTCATCGCCTCATGTGCTAATTTTTAATTTTGTATTTTTTTATGTTTATTTTATCTAGCGTGGTTTCTTTTTTATTAATTTAATCACACTTTTTCAGCGGTCCCCGACTCGCGTTAAAATCCTAGTTTGTTTCACCAATTACGTCTTCTTAAGGAGTCCCTAAGATTCCCCCAGCAAGACGTCAGCTGAGCTCATGTGACCCCCACCTACGTGTACACTACCGGCCCGTCGGCCGATAGGAGGCGCGCTACTGCAGAGACACTAGGATTTTTTGGTTTTCTTATCTTCTCTTATTTCTCTTTTTCACTTTAACTTTTACTCTTAGCACTTTCTCTTTGTTTTTTGTACTCTTTACTCAATTATTCTGCACACTTTAAGCTCCGTACTCAATGCCTCAAGTAGTTATATTAACCTTAGCTGCTAATCCTCCTTTATTTCAGGAGACGGTGCACTGTAAAACATCCAAAGGCTTCAATTTGGTTTACGGCCGAATAGCGGAGTTTTGGGCCTTTCGGCCAACATAGGTAACACCCGCCTACCTGTTTTTGTTAGTGAGGCGGCTCTCTCTGGATGCAAACGGCCGCTCCGCTTGTGAGCCTAATCTCACCACTCCTCGTATGCTCAAGGACCAACATGTCGGAGTCACCATCTGAAGGGTTTGGGGTGTTCAAAATGATCCGAGCACAGAATTCCAGGAGCACTTCACCTTAGTATAAAAGATTTAATTGAACACAAAGTTAAAGTATGCAGAGATTACATGTAATCAGAATGCATTCTGAGGAACAAAGTCAGTTTGAACCTGTCTGGTCATTCAGCCTGATGTTTGTTCAACCAAACTCTGTGCGTCCATGGGACTTATAGGTTTGTCATGCCCCACCACCTCCGGAGCGGACAGACTTGCAATTGGTTATCTAAACCTCTTGATGTTGAGTGACACTGTGTTCCAGCCACTTAGGAGCAGATCCGTCTCCATGGTTACTCAGAAGGCCGCAGACTGCCAGGTGTTATGAGCTGAGCATTCTTGTGACTAATAATGGAGATTGTTTTTACAAGAGAACCACATAATATCATGCTTTCACTTTGGCTCTAATTGTCTACATTAAAAACGTTAACACACTATTATTTGGCGTCTAATCCTTAACTATTATTAATGTGAGAATGTGAAAGACTAATTATTAAGTCTAAAGTATATAAATGTTGTGATTTAACTTTATTTATGTTAATCAATGTGTGAGCAGTTTGACACACATGCTGCAGACATGTGCTCTGCTCAGAGAACAAAGAATGACTCTTCCCTCATGAGAGTAGGAAGTATCTTACCTGTGTCTTGCTTCCCTTAGAATGTTTGATTAGCTTGTAATTATATCAATTGTGAACTTGTAAGATTATCTTTAGCAAAAGTGAGATTATATATAAAATATAAAGTAATTAGTAAACACTTTTAAATGACTACAGGCCTGTAAATATAATTCAAACCCTTCAATTAAGACATGCACACACCTTGTATAAAAATGCAACATTTCACATCATCAGTGATATTTCAAAGCTTGTAAAAAGATATAGAAAGGTATAAAAAGATGTAAAATCCAACAAGGCCAAAGAAGAGCAATTAAACAAAAACTAACAACGTGCCTAGATCAGACCACACTTCAGCAAGTGATGGACTTTACAGATCAGGCACGCTTAGCACAGCATGTCAAGTCCAAGACTCGACAACAAAACAAGTTTAACTTACTAATAACTTGTCAACACCATCACAACATACAAACATTCAGTGTAAGACAACACTCTGGTACACAGTTACATGCCAGGGTGACAGAAAAGTGGGTGAAGATATTATCTGACAGACAGCTCACCCAACCGGAGACAGAGATTCTTGCCAGGTGACTGAATTTTGTAGTTGTACCAAATAGAATTCCTCTGGTACAGATGATCACAGCCACTGAGTCAGCCATCCGTAACAACAAAATTAAAGAATTTGAAGCAGAACAACTCAGAATCAAAGTTTCAGCCTGCCTCAGTAATGGCAAACCACCACCTTCCAACATAAGTAGAGAAGAGATGGATGCACTCACCACTCTTAGCAAGGACAAAAACATCATAATTCTCCCAGCAGACAAAGGAAGGTGCACAGTGATTTTTAACCAGAAAGACTATCATAAGAAAGTTAGGTCACTCCTTAGTGACATAACCACTTATGAACCGCTGAAAAGAGATCCATGAAGTGGTTACAAAAAGAAGTTGATAAATTGCCTGAAAAATTTGGAGCAGGACAAGGCTATTGACCGTATTCTGTACCACATACTGTACCCAGGGGAGTCCATGCCTAGTCTGTATGGTTTACCCAAAATCCACAAACAAGATGGCAGCACGGTGGCACAACTGGTAGAGCTGCTGCCTCTCAGCGAGCAGGACACCGGTTCAAATCCCGGCCCGGGGGCCTTTCTGGGTGGAGTTTGCATGTTCTCTCCGTGCATGCGTGGGTTTTCTCCGGGTGCTCCGGTTTCCTCCCACAGTCCAAAAACATGCATTTTAGGCTGATTGGTAACTCTAAATTGACCTTGGGTGTGAGTGAGACAGGTCCCTCTTGTAAATGAGTCCCCATGGCTCAACGAGGCTAGCCTGTATAAATAAAGGTTGAATGAAAGGTATACCTTTAAATGTGCAGTCTGCAGTTTCTGTAGTGCAGTCTGTAAGTTTTCTAAAACTATATTTTTAACATATTTCTTCACTTTGTCACTATCTCCTGACAGACTGATGTTAGACAAAGTAATCTTTGAAAAAACTTTAGTCCCCTTGCTTCTCCAGGTGTTACTAAAAGCATTTCTAAAAAGCCACAGTGACCCACCGTTAACCAGCCAATAAAAACAGAGTTTGTAACCACTCAATAAAAACAGAGCTTGAATTTGAATCAGCCAATAAAAACAGAGCTTGAATTTGAATTTCAGCAGAGCAAGGGGGAGCAGAACCATATATGGCTCTGAGGGGGAGGGATCAGAATGCTTTGCCTGTTGAAAATTGTTCTAAGTGCTGCGTTCTACAGAAACTACAGACTGCACCTTTAAGACCAATTGTTAGCATGATTATCTCGGCCACTTACAATGTTTCCAAATATCTGGCGTCTATACTCATCCCTTTAGTTGGCAGCTCAGAACACCACATACAGAACACCATGGACTTTGTGGATACGGTGAGGGATGTCATCATGGAGACTGATGAAACAATGGTCTCTTTTGATGTCACATCACACTTTACGTGCATTCCTGTTGATGAAGCAGTAGAGGTGGTCTGTTTAAGGTTAAAATCAGACACAACTCTGAGCAGCAGGACCACGCTTTCCACAGAACAACTGTGTCAACTCTTGAAACTGTACCTGAAGTCAACCTACTTCACATATGGGGAGCAATATTATAGGCAGAAACATGGGTGTGCTATGGGGTCTCCAGTTTCTCCTATTGTTGCCAACCTATACATGGAGGAGGTAGAAAAGAGAGCCTTGACATCCTTATCAGGGAGACCACCAAGTCATTGGTTCAGGTATGTTGACGGCACCTGGGTTAAAATTAAATCTATGGAAGTCCAACTTCCGGTGGGACCATCAATGGCCGCATGGTGAGAGTGCTCTGGGACGAACTGGAGTAATTGGAGAAATTCCCCCTATATAACCTAAGTAAATACACCAGTGTAAAGGATTATGAGGAGGTCAATATTAATACTTACCTCTTTACCTTAATTAATTTACTTATTCAGATTGAATAGTAATTTCACGGATTCTTTCTTTTTCAGTTTACCCAATATTTCTTTGATCTTTATGATAGATAAATAAATAAAGCCATTAAGTGACAGAGACGTTAACTTAGTTTGATATGTCAAAGAGATACTATCATTTATTTAAAATAAATCAACTAACACCATTACACTTGATTGACATGATTTCACTTTCTTTCAATTTAACACGTCAGCATAGTTAAATTTAACACAACAGACTTCAATACAAGATGTTAAACATATTTAGTCTGAGGGCTCTTTAACTTAAATAGTTTCCAGCTTAGAATTTAGGGAAAGGAGATAGGAGGAAGATGGAGAGATGGTTTAAAGGAAATTATCTTGAGCATGTTACCAGAAATGACACTTCTCATCAGATTTCTGCTGAAATCCAGGTACGTTTGTAAACAGCTCTTTACCTTCGACGACGAGTCTGATAAAGAGATGACACCAGCCTGTAAGATGCACAGAGTCCTTCAGGCCCAGTTCGTCCGAACTGGTTATTCGTTTACGTTTTCAACGTCTCCTGGGTTCCGCTTGGATCATCAGAAAATATGTCAGCTCCTGGCCTCTGACTTCAAGATAAGCTTATTCCAGGAAGGAATAAACAAAGTTTTGAGCTTACGCTCGTTCGAAGTGGATTCATAACAGCATGTTATCAATCCTTAGCTGAATGACTGTCCTTGGCGGGTGACAGGCATTCATTCAGCTCTTTGGGACGTCTTCATGTCTTGAAGTTCCCAGCAAACTCATCCGTTCCAGCAACAGCTTAGAACTTAAGGAAGGATCCGAGATGAGAGAAACTTGTCTCTTTTTCATTGGTCCACTTGTTATCACTATTCAAGGTGAAATTCAGCGCAGAGAAGGAAATTGTTTAGGAAAAGTATCTGAGTGAGAGACTTTCAGACGCTAGATGAGAGTTTTAGCTGAAACTCGACAAAAACAATTTCTGTATAAGTCAGTTTGACATTTTAGCTGAACTTTGCCACCTTTTCATTTGCAGAAATGACACAATGATGTTTCACATTTAAAGAATAACAGCATATAACATATATCATGAAAATGACAAAAGTTATTCTTTTGATTACATTAGAATAAAATCAAAGATAGAAATAGTCTCTTTTGGTGACTATGTTCTTCAGATTACAACTAATGGAATAATTTGTGGTAAATGTCTTGCTTTACTGAGAGGTCAGTAAAGGTCATCTCTGGAACAGTTCAAAAATACACAGGTGTATCAAAGTGGACACGGTCATGCCCACTACATCTCCCCCCTTTTGGAAGTCATCGCCAGTCCTTGGGGATGAGGTCCAACACGAAAGGAACATTGAACTGTCTCTGATCTTGAAGTAATCCAGCAAGTG
>JBBPBX010012986.1:16172-33392 GCA_038048925.1 Garcialebias charrua
CCGCAACAGATTGGGTAACCACAGCCGCCATTGGCCACCCCTGGCTCCACCATTATATCTGGTGGTGGATAAAATGTCTTCCTCCACTCTCCAGGATTTGTCACTTAGCTCTGCCTCAGACAAGAACCCCACCCACCACACACCCAGTTCTTCTCCTCAGTGTAGCTCCTGCACTTGAACATCTTGCACCAAAAACATGAAGGTTTACTTCAATCTCTGTTCAATTCCTGTCCAGAAAAACACTCATCTTCTTTTATTCAGACTTCTTTTATTCTAAAGTTCTGTACATGTGTACCGGTGTTAGAGGGTCATGGAGGTAAATGATCCCCTTGTCTCCCTCTCGTGGTGCAGATAAGCCCCACACACACGGAGCCAAGAAACCACGGTGACATCATCGCTGTTTTCTAGAACACGACTATTCTAAGACTTTCCAGGTTTTATCCCCGGGGCCAGAACACTTTCTGGTTTCACAGTTTGACTGGACCAGTTCTGCCACCGTGGGCCAGTGCGGTATCACCTCCAGGCCCAGTTTACAAGTACAAAAAGTCCACACTAAGTAGGACATTCTGAAATTGAGGTCTAACAATGCAGCAACACCACTTTTTTTTTTGTATGTTGAGGTGGGGCGGTGGAGCAGCTGTGTAATGTAACATTTGGTTTTAATTTAACTCTTTCTAAAAAGTTTCAGGAGTGATTTGTGACAAAAAGGTGTCAGCAAAGATCAAATAAAAAGTTTACAAGACAGTGGTGAGACCAGCTGTATGGTCTGGAGACAGAGACGTGTACAAAAAGACAGGAGAAAGAACTGGAAGTGGCAGAAATGAAAATGCTGAGGTTCTCCTTAGGGGTGACAAGGATGAGATCATTAGAGGTACAGCACATGTTGAACAACTGGGAGATAAAGTTAGAGAGGCCAGACTGAGATGGTTTGGACATGTCTAGAGGAGGGACAGTGGGTATACTGGTAGTAGTAGTAGCAGAAGAAGAAGAATGAAAAAGGATGAAAAAGAAGGATGAAGAAGAATGAAAAAGAACAAAGATGAAAAAGAAGAAGGATGAAGAACGATGAAAAAGAAGAAGGGTGAAGAAGGATGAAAAAGATTTTGATTTTGATTTTTAACAAAACTTTATTCACACAGTAAGTTACCAAAACAATGTTAACATGATCACGTTAAGGATTATGTATGCATTTTTTACAGGACTCACATAAGGAGGTTGTTGTATTTTAGTTCACCTTTGTCACAAACAGTACATAAAACATTTTTAAAGCCCCACAGTTTCACAAAACTTTTCAAATCCCCAGTGTCCATGTGGAAGTGAAACTCCAAGGCCAACCTGGCCCTGACGTTGCACCTCCACAGAGACACAGCATCGAGGTGAGGCCCATCCTGCAGTCTGTCCCTGCAAGACAAATAAATTGCCATCTTTGCCTCGGCGATTAAAAAGAAGAAGGGTGAAGAAGGATGAAAAAGATGAAGGGTGAAGAAGGATGAAAAAGATGAAGGATGAAGAAGGATGAAAAAGATGAAGGGTGAAGAAGGATGAAAAAGATGAAGGGTGAAGAAGGATGAAAAAGATGAAGGGTGAAGAAGGATGAAAAAGGGTGAAGAAGGATGAAAAAGATGAAGGGTGAAGAAGGATGAAAAAGATGAAGGGTGAAGAAGGATGAAAAAGAAGAAGGGTGAAGAAGGATGAAAAAGATGAAGGGTGAAGAAGGATGAAAAAGATGAAGGGTGAAGAAGGATGAAAAAGAAGAAGGGTGAAGAAGGATGAAAAAGATGAAGGGTGAAGAAGGATGAAAAAGATGAAGGGTGAAGAAGGATGAAAAAGAAGAAGGGTGAAGAAGGATGAAAAAGATGAAGGGTGAAGAAGGATGAAAAAGAAGAAGGATGAAAAAGATGAAGGGTGAAGAAGGATGAAAAAGATGAAGGGTGAAGAAGGATGAAAAAGAAGAAGGGTGAAGAAGGATGAAAAAGATGAAGGGTGAAGAAGGATGAAAAAGATGAAGGGTGAAGAAGGATGAAAAAGATGAAGGGTGAAGAAGGATGAAAAAGATGAAGGGTGAAGAAGGATGAAAAAGATGAAGGGTGAAGAAGGATGAAAAAGATGAAGGGTGAAGAAGGATGAAAAAGATGAAGGGTGAAGAAGGATGAAAAAGATGAAGGGTGAAGAAGGATGAAAAAGATGAAAGGTGAAGAAGGATGAAAAAGAAGAAGGGTAAAGGATGATTAAAAAAGAAGACAAATGATAAGAAGAATTGCTCGCCACCTTTCTCACCATAGATTCAAACTAAGGTCATCATGAGTTACAGTCCGTCAGGTCCGACCTTTAAAGACCCGTGTAAAGTGAATTTCAACATTTTCTTCAATAAACATTATAAATGTCATAATTGTAATCTTGTAAATGAGTAAAAAGTCTCAAAATTGTAGCTCAATTAATTTTGGAGTTATAGAGCAAACTGTGTATAAACATATTTCTGTTTCAGGATTTTTTAGGCGTGTTTTAAATGTGACCGCGTTTCGTCACGCGGTCCTCATTAGTATAGCCCCACCCCCTGCAGCTCCAGCCGTATAAATTCGCCTCGGTGGAGCCGTTCACTCGCGAATCGCAGATAGCATCAGATAGCAATAGCATAGATATTTTGTTCATTGTTAGCTAGCTAATCAATTATGCCTCGTTCGTGCATCTTCCCTGGATGTCGCAATGGTCAGGGCACCCGTACAAATCATAACATGTTTTTATACCGCGTGGTTTTATACCGAGTATCTGTAATGCCTGGATAGGTCAATGGATAAAGCGCTTGCCTTCCGTCCCAAACTCCACGGGTTCAATTCCCGCATGGTACAACTCTTTTTTTTTTTTTATTCATTCCAGATTAAAAACACACAAGAAAACTATTTACAAAAACAGCGTAACTCTTGGAAAAAGTAGCTGCTGTTACAGACAGAACTCAGATAAAAACAGAGCAGGTTTACTGGCTCTGCTGCCTGCCTCTCCACACAGTCAGCTCAGGGGGCAGGACACGAGCGCAGCTGCGCTGAAACCACGCCCACGCACTGACACGCCCCCAGCGTTCCAGGGCAAGGCAAAATCATGTTTTTTCATGATTTTTGAGACTTAATTTTATAAGGTAAACAATGTTTTTAATCAGTCAGATTTATATGGGTGATTAATAACACATATTTATGCCATGTGACAAACTAAAAACACACATTTAATTTCACTTTACACGGTCTTTAAGACTCTCGTCTACCAGCTCATCAAATGTTAACTTAAAATCTGTAAATGTCAAATAGTTTTAGCTTTTTTTTTTTTTTGCAAATGTTTCTGTTCAGTGCCCTGAGATGACTTCTGTTGTGACTTGGTGCTGTATAAATGAACTGAACTGAATTGAATTGAATTGAATTGAATTGAATTGTGTTGGTCAGCTATGGCGACCATCTTGTTTTAGTGGCTCCAAAAGTTAATAATTTGTTCATACAATGTTTATTTATTGATAGCTTTATTTAAATACGTCCAGTGGTTCATGAGATATTTTACTAACAGACAAACCTGGCTGAGTCTATCAGGTAATGCCAAAATGTATACAGTACATAGATAACACAAAATATGCAGCACTCTGAATTTGTTTTGGGGATGATGTTCAGCTATGGTCACACCAAATTTTAGCTCTACCTAATGTCAGCTGGTTGCGGCGGCCATCTTGAATTGGGTTGACTCTAAAAGGTAATCACTTGTAGAAATACTTCAAGTGATTACTACCTGAGGGTTTTATTACAATCCAACCTGTGCTTTGTCACATATCGTATCACAGCTATGGACAAAATTATTATTGTTCTTTCACCTTCAACGGCGATAATTCAAATCAAATTATCTACAAGGACTTACAAAGAGTTATTGATGAAGATATAAATACAGGTAGTCCTCGACTTACGACGGAATTCCGTTCCTACGCTCCGTCGAAACCCGAATTTTGAAGAGAGTCAGAAAATACGTACATACTGCCCCATATACATGTACAGTACTGTACAGTTACCAAGCACTTAACACAGTACCCTACATAATTATCAAAAAACACATACATTTGGAGCCATAATGAAGGAAAAAAGAGTTAACAACCTACTGGGAGCTGGTGAAGCCTTCCTCCGTCTGTTACTATGTTAGCTCGGTGCTCGTCCAACATCTGAGGTTGCCTGTACTTCGTGCGGTCCAGAGTGTTTACAGTAAGGCCTGTTAGCATGTTAGCTCGGTGCTCCTCCGGTCCAAAGCCACTGCTCCGCTGTTTCTGCCGTCAAACCGGAAGTAAACCCGGAACTCAGGGTTTTGTGGCGTAGTGGTAATGGCAGTCGTCCCCCGATCGGAAGGTTGGCAGTTCGAATCCCGGTTCCCCACACCATGTGTCGTTGTGTCTTTGGGCAAGACACTTAACCCCGAGTTGCTCCCGGTAGGACTGGGAAGCACCTTCCATGGTAGTCTGCCGCTACCGGTGTATGAATGTGTGTAGCATTCAATGTCCTTGGGTGTCCTGAAAGGCGCTTTTAAATAAAATGATGATTATTATTATTATTATTATTATTATTATTATTATTATTATTATTATTATTATTATTATTATAATGTGTGTAGCACTTTGAGATTTTCACTAATGAAAAGTGCGTTATAAATTGAATTCATTATTATTATTATTATTAACTCGGCCTTTCAAAATAAAATTTTCAAAATACTATATACTATTTGTTTTTTTAAATTGGAGATGGGTGATGTAACCGCGAAACGTCGTAACTCGAGACCATCGTAAGTTGAGGACTACCTGTAAAAACATAAACAAAAACTGTCCCTCGGGTTTGAAACTGGTGTGTTTTTTATACGCTGCACCGTCCGTTGTATCTAGCAGCGTTCACAAGTTTCAGGTTTATTTACCTGCGTCACGTGACCTCGTGTGAATTTTTTTGACAAACTGTGTGGTCGGCTGTGCGCTCACTTCTGATCCAGGCCCTGGAGTGGATCCACGACACCGGAGAGTTTTACCTGTCCACACACACCTCCACCGGCTCGAGCATTCACCACACGCAGGAGCTGCTGAAGGAGCACGAGGACTTCCAGATCACGGCGAAGGTGCGTGGAAGACCGTGTTTGATGAAACGTCGGCCGTGTTGGTGTTTGTCAGTTTGGTGTTTGTCCGCCTCTCACATGGGAGGCCATGTTTATTGTCCTGCTCCCTCTCTGCTGTGTCACTGTTATTGTTTCCAGAGCGAGCTTTTGTGTCCGTGAGGCGACACATGACTCCTAACTCGTCTACCTTTTCTCTGCGCACACACACACACACACACACACTCCATGTCTCTCCATTGACAGCAAACCAAAGAGCGGGTAAAGCTGTTGATCCAGCTGGCGGATGGGTTTTGTGAAAAGGGCCACGCCCATGCCCTGGAGATAAAGAAATGGGTGTCCTCAGTGGACAAGCGCTACAGGGACTTTTCTCTTCGCATGGACAAATACCGAACCAGCCTGGAAACGGCGCTCGGCATCTCGTCGGACTCGAACAAGGCTGTAAGTGCAGATCACGCAGATTCCAGATGTTCAGAGAGACGTTCTTACATCATAATAAACACAATCTGATGTATTTGTTTAAACGAGGTTTAATGTTTTACTAAACGATGCCGGCGTCCCACCGTTTTGTCCTCTAACCGCACGATAACCGCTGCCTCCTGCGTTCGCAGAGTAAAGAGCTGCAGCTGGACATCATCCCTGTTACTGCGCCGGGGTTAGAGGTCAAGCTGAGGGATGCAGCCCATGAGCTCAACGAGGAGAAGAGGAAATCGGCGCGGAGGAAAGAGTAAGAGATGAAAGCTGTCTTATTTGATGAAAAGTGGTGACTCATACCTGATTGCAGGAGGATGTTGTCATAAAGAGTGAAGTTTTTAAATCCAGTCCAGTTTGTTGTCGTGTTGTTACCTCAAGGTCAAGGTTCTTTATTGTCATTCGTATCTCATGGTACATGTGGTGGAATTAAATTGTGTACACAGGGTCTCAGTTACATCCAACAAAAGTATAAATTGTAAAAGGACAACAGTAAGAAGATCTAAAATATGAACTAAGAAATACGCTAAACCAAGAATAAACTTACCGTATTTTCTGGAATATAGGTTGCACCAGAATATAGGTCGCTTTGGCCAATTATTGCCAAAAAATTGGAAAAATCCATAAACGGGTCGCACCTAAATATAGGTCGCACCTACGTCACGTCCTATAGCAGCGAACAGACCTGCATGTACCGGTATTTTAATTTTAGCAGGATAAACACCTAAAAAAAATTGTTAGCTGACATTATTGTAAGAGCCATAAATAGGTCGCACCTAAATATAGGTTGCAGGGCATGCGAAATAGACAAAAAGCCGCGACCTATATTCCGGAAAATACGGTAATAGTGCATAAGCAATACTCTGAACAACAGCAGCACAAACATGAGTCTGTGTGAGCAGGTAAGAATGAACACAGCAGCATGAAATAAATCAGCAGCATGGATAGTGTAACCAGAAGAAACAACATTTATGTTTTATGATGCCTGCGGTAGTTATAACTGATTTAAAGATGTTTTTACAGCAGGGAGCTCCTGAATAGTAATCACACTACTGTACATATGATAACAGCGCACAGTGGACACACATAGCGTGGTCATTTTTCTGGCTTAAAACAAACTTCATGGCACAAAAAAAAGCCAAACCATTCAAAATATGAAAATAAAAAAAATAACTATTTAATCATTTGTCTGTGATGGTAATTCAAGACTTTCTTTGAGGTTTTAACTTGATAAACTCATTTCAACCTGGCAAAATAAAGTCGTTTAGTAAAATGCACCAATATTTGGATGATTCTACCATTTTTAAAACTGAAATGAAAAGGTTCAGAGTTCTATCTTGTTGATTTAGTACCGTACTTGTGTGGTTGAGATATTATTCTATATTTTGCAAAAACTTTACTTGACACAAAAATGAGAGCAAGGATTTTGTGAGCAGTACATTTATTTTTAGATTATTGACATATTTCTTTGTCATAATCTTACATTTACAATCTTACATTTGCATTCTTACATACATGTAATAACCTTATACTGTATTCTATTAACTTTATTATATTTATTTATTATATATATATAGTTATACTCTTTTGTGTTTATTTGTTAATTGTTAGGCTTCTTGATCTGGGACCTGAGTCTAACTTTTTTGCCATAAACATGAAAATGTGAGCTGGTATGACAATAAAAATCCTTGAATCCTTGATTGTTTTGCGGACGCCTTTGCTTCCATTTGAGCGTTCATTTTGTTGCATAAAAACATTTGTCACGTCTCCGTCCTCTCAGATTCATCATGGCTGAGCTGATCCAAACGGAGAAAGCCTACGTCAGAGACCTGCGAGAGTGTATGGATGTAAGTTCTGCCCACGATCCACACAAACATCATTCCTCCACAGCCTCACTCCTTCAAGCTCAGCTTTCACATCTGTTCACGTTGCCGTCAGTTCCTCGGTGAGTTAGTGTTGTTTACCTGTGACGCAGACGTACCTGTGGGAGATGACCAGCGGCGTGGAGGAGATTCCTCCCGGCATCGTCAACAAGGAGCACATTATCTTTGGAAACATGCAGGACATCTTTGAGTTTCACCAAAAGTGCGTATTCTTTACGGTCGTGTCGTAGACACTCATGTATTCGGCCGTGATTTTATAAGATTTATAAAACTCTTTGTTGTCCCTGAACAGCATCTTCTTGAAGGAGCTGGAGAAATACGAGCAGCTTCCGGAGGACGTCGGCCATTGTTTCGTGACCTGGGTACGAGATGTCCTGCTCCTCGTTGTCTTTTCTAGTTTTTCCACTGCAGCTGCGGTCATTTCTTTAATTGATTTGTGAGAAAATGTGTCTGTACAGAAGACTCCTGGGATGTTACGCTCAGTCCTGCACATCCTGTGATGTTTACAGTGTGACATGTTGTTTTGTTGTATTAAGGCTGATAAGTTCCAGATGTACGTGAACTACTGTAAGAACAAGCCGGACTCCACCCAGCTCATCCTGGAGCATGCTGGGAACTACTTTGATGTGAGTGAATTATTAAGTTTGTAAAAAGGGTCTGAGACGATCCGAGCCCTTCGTTTGTCCCAGCGTTCGTCTCTGTAAGACATGAGGGTGAAAAGACTGAAGTCGTTGAACCTCTTTGATTCTCAGGAAATCCAACAAAGACACCGTCTCGCCAACTCCATCTCTTCTTACCTGATCAAGCCCGTCCAGCGAATCACAAAATACCAGCTGCTCCTGAAGGTACGAGCTGCTTTAAATGAAGATATTAAAGATCACATGGCAAACTCAGGGCCCGCGGGTCAGATAACGGCCTTCTAACAGTTTTATCCAGCCCATAAAATAGTTATTTAAAGGTCCATTGACATCATCTTACAAATTTGCATGAAATGATAGAAGATATAGATCTTGTATCATTCAACTATGTTCGTTTTTGCAAACAAAATGATAAATTAATGAAAATTCCTTTCAAACTGAGTTTAAAATTAAAAACCGCTTTTCTCTGAAAAATCCGACTACAAGCGAATGCAACATTTGTGACGTAGGAAGCAGGACCTTCAGTCTTCGTCTGCCATTAACGCATATTCATTCTCAGCCAGATCGCCTTTTTTGGGGGTAAAACTTAAAAAATGTCGGTTCGGTGTGTCACATTTGGGTGTTTTAATATCATCAGTGAACAAGTGAGCCTTTTCACTTTCCCAAAAGATGTAAGACCTTCGTCAAGTATGGAATAAATAAAGCTGCCCCCCCTCAGACTGAGCTCCCTGTTTCCTGAACAGGTAAGAGTCAAATAACTACAAGTGCAGATTAGAACCTGCTGTTTCTGCTCATCTAACTTCCTGCTTCCAAAACTAAAGACAAATAGCTCAAATCTTAATTTAGATTGATAATTTTGTTGTTTTAGTTCTTGTTCGCCATGAATATTTATAAGGGGCGTTCTAAAGACGTTCTTTCTCCTACGTCACAAATGTTGCATTCGCTTGTAGTCGGATTTTTCAGAGAGAAAAGCGGTTTTTAATTTTAAACTCAGTTTGGAAGGAATTTTCATTAATTTATCATTTTGTTTGCAAAAACGAACATAGTCGGAATGATAAAATACATATATCTTCTATCATTTCATGCAAATGTGTAAGATGATGTCAGTGGACCTTTAAATGTGTTACAACTAGCCTGCTGATCTGTGACAGACTGAGTCTGTGTCACTTATTGTTTAGCCTAAACAACAAGGTGTGTTTAAAACAGACTCCTCAAAGCAGTTAGCCAAATATGAAGCCATAAGTTATGAATGTTTTTACAAACATTTTCAATAAACTTTATTTTGACGCAAACAGCAACAAAGAACATCTGATTGAGAACTATTTCGCTTAGGCAGAAACATTTCTGATTGTGTGCAGCGCTCTGCTTAAATGTTTTTTTATTTATTTTTTGTTATTCGCCGTCGAAGGCAGACTTTACAGCCTCCAGTCGTCCGTCCGTAAACTTTCTTTTTCCTGCACAGAACTTCTGATCTGCTCAGGATAATTTAACAAAACTTTAAACACATATTCATCATCACTCATTGCCCCACTCCAAGGTCAAGGTCATAAATCAAGGTCAAAGTTATACAAGGTTTTTGCTTGTCCAGGTCGTTGCTATAGATTGCTGTATAATAGTGACAGGCGTATACTGTACTCTTCTTCTGTACTCTCTTCAAATTTAAAAGTAACATGTTAGTATCTGTGTGCTTGAATTTTTATTTGAGGAGTTCCTCTGCATCACACATGTGCAGCACAAAGCCCCTGGGCCACATATTGTCCCTGTTAACATCTTATCTGGCCCCGAGATTATTATTATTTTGTACAAAATGTATTCATTGCTTCAAATTTTACTTAAAAACTGAGCTAAAGTTATTTAATACAGACATCTCATGACAGTTAGTCAATTATGAGGCCAATACAAATGTTTTAATTTTTCTTTAATCATTGATTTTGATGTTATAAAAGTGAAAGAACGTTAAATGAAACTGATGAAACTCTGGTTGTGGAACCAGCAACAAAGAAAAGGTGTCATGTATCTGACAGGAGGTCAAGTGAAATTGGCCCTGGGTTTGAAATAAATGATTATATTAGTTTGTGGCAGAGTTTGACCACCTGCTTTAGATGATTTGATGACTAGAAATCAAAAATAAACCTTAAATAATAAATTGAAAATCTGCTTATTGATAGCAAGGATTTATTGATGTCTTTCTTTTAATTTCTCCTTTTTGTCTTTCATCAGTAAGTTACATTGGTTTTAAGTTTTGTAAACATAAATATTATCTAACGAACTGTTGTAAATCTCTTTTATTATAAATGTTGCCTGAAGTCGTCCCTCGACTGACACCAGGTTTTACTGTTCCGCACGCTTGTTATAGACGGTCTGTCATCGCCGATTTCTCAGGCGAAACATATGAATGCAGTAACATTTTAACAACAAGATACTTTTATTCTGTTTGTGTTAAAATGTGTTTGCATGCCTGCATTTTAGGAGCTGCTGACGTGCTGCGAGGAGGGAAAAGGAGAGATCAAGGATGGGCTGGAGGTGATGCTCAGTGTCCCAAAGAGAGCCAACGACGCCATGCACCTGTCCATGCTGGAAGGTGAGCACACTTCAACACTCAAACTAGTCATCTTGAAACATTTTATAGAAAGATGGTATCTGCTGCTTGTTATTACACCTTTTATCACATAAACACACGCTGTGGGTTCATTTGTATATTTGTTAGCAAAATATCTCACAAACCACTGGATAAATGTTAATGAAACTCTCAGAAAGTAATCAATAATCCAAATCTACAACTGATAGACAGGAATTGAGCTTAAAAACACTAAAATGACAAGTATGGAGCTAAAACGTGGTGCAGTTGTCGCAGAAAGTCATCCCCAAAACATTCTTTGTGCACGAACAGATCACACAATCTTTGTTTAAAGCTTGTGTATGCAAGGTGATGTGCAATGTGCATTTATTTTAAGAGGGCTAGTTCTTAATGTCATTCTATTTATTGTTGTTTTACTTCATTTTTAAAAAGCAGCAAAGCACAAATGACTCATCGCTGCCTCCGGAGTGATTCCACTTTTGTCTGTCCAAGCATGATCCTGCCACACGCTGATGTCCTCCTCCTCTGCTTTAACTGCTGCAGGGTTTGATGGGAACATCGACTCCCAGGGAGAGTTGATCCTCCAGGACTCCGTCCAGGTTTGGGATCCGAAGACGTTAATCCGGAAGGGCCGGGACCGACACCTCTTCCTGTTTGAGATGTCCCTGGTCTTCAGCAAGGAAGTGAAAGACTCAAACGGGCGCAGCAAATACCTCTACAAGAGCAAACTCTTCGTAAGACCAGCGTGTTCCTGCAGCACACAGTTTGTGTAGTTCCTGTGTAGTTTTGTTGATTTTTAGCTGCTGTCTTTGTTTTTTTAATCCTTTTTCAGACATTAGAGCTGGGAGTGACAGAACACGTGGAGGGAGATCCTTGTAAGTTTGCCCTCTGGGTGGGCAGGACGCCGACCTCTGACAACAAGAGCGTACTCAAGGTATCAAAAAGCAACTTTGTGTCCTGCCGTCGGTTTTCACTCCATGTTAAAACTGAAGAACTAAAGTTAATGTTTGCTGTCTTCCACTTACTAAGCTCACAGACATCTGCAGAGCAGGTGATGTCCAGTTTTTAAAGAGCTTTACAAATACTTAAAGCAGTAATTTTCAAGTAGTTTTTTCTTCCCCTCCAGTCAAAACATGCAGCAGGCGGAACTAACGTAACAACGCAACCTGGACCTATTTTAAGAACGCACAAAACAACAAATCTATCTATTCCATATTCAGGGATGAAGATGTTCACATCCTTGATAGAGAGGAACGATGGTTTGAGAGAGGAGTAAAGGAGGCCATCTTTGTGAAAAGAAACCGCCCATCATTAAACAGGGGTGGAGGCCTCCGGGTTCAACTGTCCCCCTCTTACAATGCTGTGATTGCTGGTATCACTCAGCCCTCTGTGAATAGCAAACAACCATCAGGGTGCTAACGATCCATCGTTAGGCTGATGGTCCTCCTTGATCATGTGAGCAGCTGGTTTCGGCTGTCATCAGCCAACTGGTTGTGTAACACTGTGAGAGGGTGCTATTTATAAGACTGAGCTGAATGCAGCATCTCAGACTGAGGAAGTCTTTTGGACGAAAGACGAAACGTTTCTACAATTTTTATTTATTTTTTTTTTTTTAATGTCCAGAGGACCAGACTTAGCTTTTTTAGATATCTATTCCATCCTTTCATCCTCTTTACCTGCTTCTTCCTTTTCCGGTTGCAGGGGTCACTGTGTGAGAGGCGGAGGACTGCTTGGACAGGTCTCCAGTCCATCACAGGGACACATAGAGACAAACAACCATTCACTCTCTCACTCACACCTAGAGACAATTTAGAGTTACCAATCAGTCTAACATGCATGTTTTTGGTCTGTGGGAGGAAACCGGATTACCCGGAGAAAACCCATGCATGCACGGAGAGAACATGCAAACTCCACAAAGAAAGTTCCCTGGCCGGGATTTGATCTGGTTACCTCGCTGAGAGGCCACAGCTCTACCAACTGCGCCACAGTGCCGTCCTTATTTGTTATTTTTCTCAATAACAGAGTAAGTTTGGAAAATGGAGAGTTGGGTTATCACTAAAATGAAGGATTTTAATTGAGGATTTGTAAACTCGGTTAAATCATCTTGTTTTTAAAAAAGGTACGAAACGTCCATCGCACATTGAACATGTTACAGCTTCACAGCGCAGTGAGTCCTCCTCCACGCCTCAATGCTCGCTTCATTCTTAAAAGCTCACAGCGGGACAGGTGTTGTGCCAAAACGAGTTCCTGTTTGTCTGGGTGTTTCTGCTACTTCACTTCCTGGCGTCAAACAATATTACCACTAAAAGACGTTTATGTATGCGCTAAAGATTATAGCTAAGGTGAACTTGGTAAACGAGAAACAATGTTTCGTCTATGAAAGTGAGTTTCACATCTTCTTAGTTTGTCATAAATATCTACAGATTTCAGAAACACACAGGATGATAGCAACAACAACAAAAAAAAATAATTTTTGTGATTTGAATGGGCTCAGCTGGTTTATATTTGCAACCACACTGTGACGTAACTCTGTTGTGATAAATGTAACGCATTTAATGATTATAAATGTTAAATAATTTACTTTGTACTTCTTATACTTTAATTCCGTTGAGTTTCTTTATCTAGTTTGTCTGCATTATTGCCAATCAAGCAGGTATTTTATGTTCAAGGTCCATAAATTAATGACAAGTTATATCATTAATTAATTAATAAGTTAATAAATGAATTAATAAGTTATTCTGAAATATATCCACCCTCATAATGTGTTAATGCCTTTATATAACTTTAAGTTCCAAAGAATGATGTTGTTAAAAACAAAATAGCACCGGTAGTCAAAATAACTTAAAACAGCTATTTTGTCTGCTAGACTAACAGACGTCTGTCGTAAATGACTTTATTTCACTCAAGGGGATTCAACTTTAAACTGTTGTGAATTCTTGTGTTTCACTCGTCGTTAATCTTTGGTTCTGAGATAGGTTTTTCCTTCAGCGGGGGCCCAACAAAAACAGTCCAAGTCCTGGTTTAAGGGCAAAAGCTTACAAAAGAAACTGAGACACTAAAACCAAAGTTGCAATCTTGGAGATGCAACACACAGAAGAATCTAAAAAAGCTAAGTCTGGTCCTCTGGACATTCAAAAAACAAAACAAAACAAAAAAGTAGAAACGTTTCGTCTTTTGTCCGAAAGACTTCCTCAGTCTGAGGTGCTGTGTTCAGCTCAGTCTTATAAATAGCACCCTCTCACAGTGGATCAACCAGAGGACCAGACTTAGCTTTTTTAGATTTTTCTACCTGGATTATTGAGCATGCATCAGGGTGCACAGAAGAATGACGACTGAATGAGTGTAACCCAATAAAGCCCAGACGTCACCCAGAACCTCCTGCATAATGCTGTTGGGTTAATGTGGATTTGAGAAATTGGTGACAAAAGTGACTCAAAAAGTGCAAATCTGCATTAACGAGTGAAGCCCAGGGAGTTTATGCTGCCTTAGATATCTTAGCTACGATCTTCAAAAGATCTGAACTATTGCTTTAAGCCGCATCTTAAATAAAACAGCTCTGCATCAAACATAATTATGAGCTGTGCAAAGTAGGCCGAGTGTCAGAACCATAATAAATAAATGTGTTTTTAAAATCCCCTGAGTACGCTTTAGTCACACTGTTGGCTTCAGATCAAAATGTATGGAAAGTAAAAGGTAAAAAGCTAAATAATTAGTTTATTGGATCATAATTTAAAATAAACCTTATAGACATTCATTCTGTGTTACGAGTCCCTCATTGCTTGTGTGTGTGTGTGTGTGTGTGTGTGTGTGTGTGTGCGTGTGTGTGTGTGTGTGTGTGTTTCAGGCATCGAGTTTAGAGAACAAGCAGGACTGGATCAAACACATCAGGGAGGTCATCCAGGAGCGGACCGTCCACCTGCGAGGAGCTCTGAAGGAGCCCATCCACCTCCCTAAAGCCACCGCCACTAAACATAAAGGCAGACGGTGAGCAGGAGCGACGATTGTCTCTGGGTCAACACCACCGACACAGAGAAAGTTCTGAAATGTATCATTTGACCAGAAGTTCTAGAAATGCGCCGCTCAAGGTGGCTGCATGTACCATATTTTCTGGAATATAGGTCGCATTGTCCAATTATTGGCAAAGAATTGGAAAAATCCATATATAGCTCGCACCTGAATATAGGTCGCACCTACGTCAAAATGTGGACCGTGTTTAGCTCTGCTGCAAATGTCTCTTCCACAGGAGCGCACAGCAAGGCTTTTAAGAAGATTAACACTTAAAAACAATTATTTGTTTGATAAAAATTATAGCAAATATGTGTCTGAGCTGAACTTTTCTTTAATAAATGAATAATTTTAGCAGGATAAACACCTAAAAATATATTTGTTAGCTGACATTATTGTAAGAGTGTGTCTCAGTTTAATTTTTGTTAATAAATGATTACAAATCAGCTTATTTTATAAAAAGCCATAAATAGGTTGCACCTGAATATAGGTCGCAGGCCATGCAAAAATGATAAAAAGCCGCAACATATATTCCGGAAAATACGGTAAATTGTCATTATCGTATGTTCCCATGCAATGGCAAAATTGTCTCTCTGCATTTAACCCATCGCCCCTGGGATACACTCAGGTGGAGCAGTGGGCAGCTATTGAAAGCGCCCGAGGAGCAACTGGGGATAAGGTGTCCTGGTCAGAGACACCACTAGACGTGCAAGGACTGGGGATTGAACCTGGAACTTTCGGGTCCAGGGTTGGCTTCGCTGCCTCTACCATTCATTCATTCATTCAACCTTTATTTATACAGGCTAGCCTCGTTGAGTCACGGGGACTCATTTACAAGAGGGACCTGTCTCACTCACACCAAACAACCATCCACATCTCGGCCCCTGTGTTGGAGCAGCTGTTACCTTCATTCTGGGATATTGCTTTTGAAGACTTAAATTTATCTTTTTTCTGGATGTAAATGGCTTTTTTTTGGATGATTGTTTCTCTGGTATCTGATGCTGTGCAGCTGGAAGGATTTTTTATGAAAACTTTTTACTTTTGGACATTTATGATGTGTAACCATGACAACAAGGTGGTTTTTTTTTTTAACAAGCGGGAGCAGCTGATTAACATCTCAAAAGCTCAAATAATAATTCAACCACAACCCCAAATCCCAAATGAGCTGAAAAGGAGGCACCGTGGATGCATTCCCGTCTACCTGGCGACGGTGCTCGAGTGCCTGAGCGCTGAGATCCTGGAGCCGGCAGGAAACGTGGCTCGTGACAAGAAGAAGACCAGGATCATCCCCTACACCTGCAGCTGGCTGTCTGCAATGACAAGGAGCTCAGCAAGCTGCTGAGGGGAGTGGCCATCGCTTGAGGAGGAGTCCTGACCAGCATTCAGGTGGTCCTGCTGCCCAG
Source organism: Garcialebias charrua (assembly GCA_038048925.1). Lineage (NCBI taxonomy): Eukaryota > Metazoa > Chordata > Actinopteri > Cyprinodontiformes > Rivulidae > Garcialebias > Garcialebias charrua. The sequence continues at coordinate 32,260 of JBBPBX010012986.1, forward strand.
AAGGACCAAAAGGCCCGCCGTGTCTGACAGATCAGCACCTGCAGACATGTTCTTCAGATCCACTGCAGGGATCCTCTTTAACAAAACCAGGATGATGAGCTACAACAACATTGAATTTCCCTTTGGGATTAATAAAGTATTTATGAATTGAATAGTCCCTGTTAACATCAAACAAAAGTGGCATTTCTAAACTGTATTGTTTTTTTGGACGTAGAGTAAAAATCTCAGTCTTTATAATAAATCAACTTTACTCGTTTGTGCCTGAAGGGATGGAGAGGAGCTGGACAGCCAGGGAGACGCCAGCAGCCAACCGGACACCATCTCCATCGCCTCGCGGACCTCCCAGAACACACTGGACAGTGATAAGGTAGGAACACGCACACACTCGTTCTTTTTTACAAGTAGTAGACAGCAGATTTATTGAACTAATTATTATCAGGCGACCACGTGGCTCAGGCACCGCCGGCGTCACACGTGGTCATCAGACACGGAGCAGTGTCCACAGATGGTTTCCTGCGAACGTGCTGGATTGTATCAGGAGGAAGAAAGAGTCCATCTCACAGAGATTTGAGCTGTGTGTGTGCGCGTGCATGTGTGTGTGAGGGAGCTCACTGTGAGCAGAGATTTTCAGCTTTGGTTAAATCTGGTAATGACACCACAGAAGGCTGACCCTCCTACACTCAGGATGATCAATTGTGTACACACACACACACACAGGAAACACAACAACAACAGCGTGCATCTCTCCTGACTCGTATCGCTTCTGGGCTGCAGGAGTGGACCAGCTCCTGGTTTGGACCAGCTCCTGGTTTGCATCTTGTCCAGCTCGTCTCTCTGCAACAAGGAGGATCAGAAAACGTCCACGTTCAGCTTCACGGCCGCTGCAGCGCTCGGATCTCAGCGCCTCGCTTGTTTTATGTAACAGAACCGCCACAGACCCCAATTAATTCATTAATTAAGAATCGTCTCCTGGGTTTGAGGCGCTCGCTCACATGCATGAAGATTCAAGCATGGTGGAACACGTGCACATTTGAATGTGCATCTCATTCTGACTTCCTGAATGCATCTCTGTCTGCAGGGACTCACATGAGACGCTTCTTTCAGGGGGCAGCCACAGTGCTGTGTCTGTGTGT